>JANEYF010002186.1:1755000-1810771 GCA_029963845.1 Rhamnusium bicolor | reverse complement strand
ATTATAGGCAGAGTTATGTTTTTTGTTTGCGTATCAACGAATGTTCACAACTTTTTTTATTGATAATCATTATATTCATTATACTTTCTCAAAATGGATGAAAATGAAGTATAATTTTAATGAGTTTTTTGTTATTGACTGATCCATAAAAATTCTTGGATTTTCCATCCCTATTTCGAATAATTTGCGCTGTGGCAAAATGACCTTATGTATTAAACTAAGAGTTGAAAGTAGGCACCTTAATTTATTTCCATGATTTAATTCTCTGATTAAATGCCTGGATATAGAAATATTATTTTAACTTTGCTTTGGTTAATTTATTAATTCTTTAGTTTGAGTCTGTGTATAAATAGACCCGTATGCAACGTTCACCTTCTGAATTTCGTAACAATATCTCAATTATTTCCAAAGAAATATGGGAAAAACAGAGAATGTTGAAAACTAAGCATTTTTAGCTATACGTTTATATGAGAAATCCATATTATTTGGGAATGTTTAAACGACTCTTTATTTAAGTTTCTCGATTAAAATCTGGCCCACACTGTATATCTAAAATCTTGATCTTCATACCAATCCAATAACAAATAGCTCTGAAACTTTGTTTTACAATCTGAATCCAATAAAAATATGTGTAAATAGTAAGCAGTAATTCAATTAATATAGTCTCGAACTAGTTTTTGATATTACCAGCCATTCTAATGAGGCATGCATTATTAATTAAAGTTGAAGATTTGAGCCTCAGTGGTCATTTTGCTCTTGTAATAATTTAAGCCATAAAATTACTACTAACGTAGAATGAAAATCATTTGAAGTATCCAAATATATATAGTTTACTGTCAACAGTCTTGGCTTGGCTTAGTAGGTCAGTGGAAAGTGCCGCATACAAATTTGTTAATTTTGTGTATTCGTATGTAGATAAAAGACAACATAGGTACACTATTTTTTACGTATCGAAAAATTGGAACTTTCTGATTTTAAAGGTAATGTATTAAACTGGCTAATGTCTTACCCTCTCCACCGAAAAATATATGTTAATATTAATAATAGTTCATCAAAATTATTTGACATTGACCTCTGAGTTACTCGAGGATTAGTTTTAGGTCCACTAATATTTTTACTATGTATTAATGGCAGTGCTCAAATAAGTTCAGATGGTCATTATGTTTGTTGATGGACAATGAGCTGTATCTACCATAAATAACTAATAAATAGCAATTACTTGTTAACGCAAATAGTGTCGTGCATGCATCTTTTTAATGAAAGAATGGTTTTATCTGCACCAATTACTATAAATGAGGTGTTGATAGTAGGGAACTTCTAGGGGTACACATTGACTCAAACATGCGTTAGCCGACTCACGTAGATGTGATCACAAAAAAAAAATTAATAGTGAATATTACATGTGATTTTTCAACTTAAATCTTTCCATGAAAGAAAACAATTAATGAATGTTGATTATGAGTTAATTCATTCAGCATTTTCATAGAGCAAAGGTAATCATAGGACATATTTCAAAAATAATATTTTAACTTTTTCTTCAGTTTATATTTTAAAATGCATAAATTTTATTAAATTAAACATACAAGTACATGTAAAAAGTCTCCTACACATTCCGGATTAATTCTTTATAATATATTACCAGATGATATAAAAAATATTGGATCAGAAAATTGAAGAAAAAATTAAAAACACTTCCTAATTTTATTATTCAGTTTAAAGAATAGAAGATTACTCTTAAACAATAATTAGTCATTATAAATTACCCACCCCTATCATGGTTATTATTGCCTATAAAAAAAAAGGTTTTAAATAAAAGTTGTGTGGTTATGACTAAATTTTGTTAAAATGCTATCAAAAGTACAGTAGCGTGCACATTTCAGGGGATACAAAAAAATAATATTTTTTTTTAATGGATTACCCTGTATATTCTTAAATTTTTGGAATGATCCTCTGTTCCTGATTTCAAAATATACCATATGTTACCCCTACCATATACCATTTTTGAGTTATTAAACGTCGAATAACTTAGTTAAACTAGTTCTGTAAATATGGAAAAGTTAACATTATTATAAAGTGAGCTATGAAAATGACAACTATTATGTTTGATAAGTGACATTTCTTTAATGAAATAATCAATATGGTTTACAGTGAGGAAGAAAAAATCCAAATATTTACTTGTTATATACAAAATAACAAAAATAAAAGTGCAGCAAAAAGAGCATATAGGGTGTTGTATCCAAATCGTCCAACACCATCAGAAAATACATTCAAAAATATTTACCGAAAGGTGAATAATACCTCCACACTCCACAAAATAATTTTGAATAAAAATAAACAAATTTTTAATATACACAAAAGTATGCAACACATAATATGTTCAAACAAAAATAACTAACTACATTATTTCTGACAAATGATATACAATACAAAATAGGCAATATCTTACATTATACTTTTGATGGGTAATTTCTGTAATATCCTAAATTAGATGAACGCTGAACATTTAGCAAGAAACACTATTGCACTATAACAATTATTTTGTGGCAATGGAATAAAAGCATATTATTAACAATTGTTTTCAATGATCTAGAGTTAGATTCCATTGCCTGTTATTAAAAAATCAATTTGTAGTCTAAAAACGAGTATTCCACGTGTACAGACTACCTGGAGCGTATTTAAAATACTGAAAGTTTCTCAAAGCCACATTTACATTAGGATCAGAAAAGTCCACGTTTGCCTTTAAAAAAGGTCACAGTATTAAATTCCAGTTTTTTTTTCAAAACTGTTTGAAATTTTTGTTGCACATGGTCAACAGTAAGTCCTGTTAACGGGAAAATAAATTGGCGTGGATCATACATAATATTTATTACATCAACTAAACACTGTGATATTGGCTGGTGCTCAAGACTGTGTACAGGGAAGTGAATAAATGTTTATAAATAGTTGGTTCCATAAATGCCCAATTGCGATGTATGTAGGCGGTGAGGGGTTCTGTCATACATGTAAGCCAGCTTGTTTATTTATTTGAACTGCGACATATAGGCGTTTTCAATTATTTATGACAGACCTTTTACGATCGTACAAAACCTATATTTAATTTAATGCTTTATTATTTAGTTTTAAGTAACTCGTGTGGGTTTAATTAAGGAAAATTTATCATAGACTTTCAGTAATTAAATACCAATTTTCTACATTTAAAAAATGACAATACAGCTCATATTTGTAACATGACTTCACCCACATTTAAAGTAGAGTTTTTTTGTTCCTTCACTGTTTCAATTAATTTCGTGGATACAAATATATTTTATTTTACAATAAAGTAACGTGAGAGAAGGTTATTAATTAATTCCTAAAAAAATCGTGTACTATTGCATTCCACATTTCACAATATTCATTCTCATTTTATTAGTTGTACGAGAGTTATACGTAACTTTGTAACTGGCATATAGCAATCTATATTAGACGATATTTTTTTTATGTATCCTAGTATACGTTATATTTACTATAACACTTATGTTTCTCTTTTATTATCTATTTGTGTTCTCCGACTTACCAAGTGTACTTAAATGTATCTCTAATTGGTAATAAATATATTATTATATTATTATTATTATCATATTTACCTAATTACCTACTATTATGAATCTAAATGAGTTTATTATTATTATTATTATTATATTATAAAATTATCTTACAAAGCCTGAATCAAAACCAAAATAACATTTCATGCTACTATTAATTATTATGTATTGTTACTGATTTTTGTCACATTATATTACGTACTTAACAAGTAGATAATGAATATGGTGACATATTGTATAACAAAATTAAAATAAGTAGGTAATTTGAGGGGCTGATCTTCAAAATGCTGTAACTGTCTTTTTCAACTTTTCATTTTGCTCTAGAATTGTTTCAATCTGTTTCGGATACACCCTGTATATTAAAGTGTACTAAATTTGGAAACTAAAATTCCTATTATGAATTAATTTAATACCAATTCTGTTTGCATTATTTCAGCCTATCGAGCATAAAATTTTTTAGAAAAGATTTGTTGTAGATATGGTCAAGAATATTTTAGATGAGTTAAAATCCAAAATATGTGTAATTCATAATCTATTGTTTATGTATATTTGACAGAAAAACTTAACATACCTACTTAGACCACTCGATCTGTAATCTATAAGTATTGTGTTTACATGACTAAAATAAGTACATTTGTAGATAAGCAAAATTATTTATTTAGTTTACAGGTCAAGTTCCTATCAGAAATAATATGTTCTTTTAAGTCATTGGATGTATTTTAAAAATGGCTAGTTTTGTAACTATAACGTATATATTAACGCTGATAGTGTCCAATTTTGCTACAAGCATTATAAGTAAATCAGATGCTCCAAAGTATGAGCCCAACTGGGAGAGTTTAGACTCCAGACCTTTACCTTCGTGGTACGATGAGGCCAAAGTAGGTATTTTTATACATTGGGGAGTTTTTTCAGTACCTAGTTTTGGTTCAGAATGGTTCTGGTCTCTCTGGAAAGGTAATAATATAAATTTAATCAATACACTAAATCAATTTTATTTACGAGGATACATACTGCAATTTTATTTTGCCATTATGGGATTACATGGAGTGTCCATTTTTCAATCACAGCATGATTGACAAATATAGACAGAGAGAAATAAAAATTTTGAGTTATAAATATGAAAGAGTAGAACAAGTTGCTCATAAGCAAACATTTATTTATTAGTGTTTTCAGATATATGAAAAATAAAACAAGAAAATAACTGTTTTTTAAGGGTAATTGGTGGGGTTTTCAGGCACTTAAAGAGTATATTGTATATATAAAATTGATTTAAGAGAAATATTTATGAAATATATTTCTGTGAGTGAATATGTTCAAACATATTCACTCATACCTCTTACTGTCTTAGACCAGAAGAATGAAAAGTATATTGATTTTATGAAAAATAATTACCCAGAACATTTCACTTATCAGGAATTTGCAAAAGACTTTACGGCTGAATTTTTTGATGCTAAAGAATGGGCAGATATCTTCGTAAAATCTGGTGCAAAGTGAGT
Organism: Rhamnusium bicolor; assembly: GCA_029963845.1. Lineage (NCBI taxonomy): Eukaryota > Metazoa > Arthropoda > Insecta > Coleoptera > Cerambycidae > Rhamnusium > Rhamnusium bicolor. Next base: position 1,805,694 of record JANEYF010002186.1, on the reverse strand, counting down.
TAAAAGTTAAAATAGATATAAATAGTTAGAAAACAAACTTGCCTTCTTTTAGATATGTTGTACTTACTAGTAAACATCACGGGGATACACTTTGTGGCCTTCTAAATACGCATATAGCTGGAATTCGAAAGACATTGGGCCACATCGAGATATTGTTGGTAAGATCCTTTAAATATGTACTTTTTTCCATAATTGCTAATGTCAATACGTCCTAAAGATAAACCAAAAAAAAACTGATAACTCCATTACTTGAGACAATATGATTTTATTCAAGATTTTAGCAAAATCTGCTAGTTGCAATTGTAGTTACACCTAATCAGAGTTTTAACACATTTGTGCAGAAATTTTTTATAACTATTGAATTTTTTTTTCAATAAAATAGTTTTTTATGGCATAAGAACGAAAAATGCAGTTTTTCTTACGATTACGAAAACCGTATGTGTATGAAAAACATTTTCGTCCGTGTGTGATACACTATTTTTTATTCGATTGTAAGAAAATAATAAATTTTTATTTCTTATATTTATTTATTTTAATTAAAAAATCTCATCGTAATCGACTTTGCGTCACTTTGACACAATCTAATAAGAACATCTTAACAGTTTCATTTATTTATGGTATCCATTGTTTTGTTCATAATTGTTTACCGTCCGAAAAATAGTCGCCTAGCAACCACAACAAAAAATGTTATAAAAAGGTGATTTTTTTCGTCAAGATATTCAAACCAAAAAACATCACTCGGGTACCCAGTGAAGAATTTTTAGAAAATTTACAAAAAATGTTTCCTTTTCAACAACAAAAAAAAAGAAATGAAAAATTCTTATTAATGTTTTCACACCAAAACTGTTTAAGTTCAGCAAAAGTTAAAAAAACAGGAATCTTATATTACTTCCCGTCAACCAATCACACAGAAGAAAAAATATACAATATCATCCAACGGAAAAGGGTTTTTAAAAGCCTGTGAGTTGTAAAAGATTTAAACATATTCATTTTTTTTGATGTGTGACTCCGTGTCTAATAAATAATTCACATTATTGTGAAGTTTATCATAAATTATAACTGATCTGATAAAAGTGCTACATATATTATTAAAGCTAATCTTTGAAATTACCATCTACCATATAGTGCAAGATATGTTTGGGTTAAACCCAAATATGTTTTCGAAAATACCGTAACAACCCAAAGGTAATTCTTTAAACCATCTGTTTTCTTTAGTATTAATTCGTATTTTAATTATTTGTTTTATGTGAGTGTTTAAACTTGTTTCTTGTGGTCATGTGCGTGTTTAACCATGCTTATGTTTATCTTGTTTACGAATATATAAAATTTGGCTAAACGATCAACCCTTAAACATTCTCCTCAGACTAGAATGGCATAGGTGATATGAAGAACAGAATAATGAAATGATACTGATAACTAGTGTGTAGTAATGTTATAATGACGTATCAAACACCAAGGTGTAAATATTGATCAATAAAATGATTTGATTTGATTATATTTAAATTTGGATGCCAACTTATTTAATTTATTTTCTTGAAAACTAAACAAAAGTGCCTACAGACACACTTTTTAAGACATGAACGCACAATCATGTTCACACGTTCATGTACGTTGCATCCATATTACCTACACACGTACTTAATTCTATTCAAGCAGCAACAAAAGCTATGTTCTCTGGACTTCTAACTGAAATTTTGTCTACACACTGGCGTACATAAACATGCATTCATGTACGTGTGTCTATAGACACCTTTACAAACAATTTTTCTTCTTAATTTTTCATCTAAAATTTAATTACAGCTTTTTTGTTCACCCTTATAAGGGTCTCGGTCACATGTGATCTTAGCTTCAGTTAAACCAATTTGACTGAGAAACTAAATCTAAGTTTGAGCTACTCAAATTTAACATAAAAAAAACATAACACATTCTTCCGTTCTTATGAAATTTTAATTACAAACATTCATCTACATACTGTCCAGCCGAGCAAACAAGGCCTGTGCGGCAAGGGACAGCATTGCCGATAAGCTGCCAGCTTTCTATGAAATCATATACTAGAAAAGTAGTATATCTCCCAGTGAGTTGGTGTAGGTGTGGCAAACGACCACAAAAATTGGCCTTGCGCTAAATTATTTATTTCATTTACGCTTTATTGTGAATGGAATGCAGAAGGCAGGCCTTCTTTCCCTGGACACAGACGTCTCTCTAAAAATAGTCACGGAGATTTTGCTTTGTAACCTATTGTCAATGTCACTCATAACTCATTAAAAAAAAATAAAATGATACAAATTGTAGATTCCCATTAGGTGCCTTTTTAAATGGTATGTTCGACCATTACTTAAATAAATTACTTCCAAATTTACCGAATTTTAAAACTTCAGAGTTTTTTTTCTAATTTTTTTCTTATAGAATATACGATATTAATTACCTATGATACCAGAAACAAACATGTTCAGCTCTATTGAAAAATAAGACAAAAAAGTTAGTTTTCATTTAAAAAAAAAAGTATGAATACTTCATAATTTATTCTTAATATGGCTGAATAGTTATGAATATAGGTTTAAAGAGCGTGTTTTTATTTAAATTACTATAAGAGTTTGAGTTTTAAAAAAAAATTATCAATTTTAATGAATTTATTTCATACTCACAGTGTATATGATAAAGATACAAGATACGTAAATGAATAAATAGGTAACTGGGTTGATTTTTTTTAATTGACTTGTTTTTCTTTCCTTTGTATGAAAAAAAAGCCCTACATTATTTATTTGTGGCAGCATTTGTAAATTGTGGCCATTTACGATAAAATTATATTCACCTAATTTCTCTCAAAGGGATAGGCAGTACATGTTTGAATTTCTCTGATTTTTTACGAATCAGTTGACATGTAAATTGAAATTAAAATAATTAGTGGTCACATTGTGATTAACATCAGGTCTGGTATCAGTAAATAAATACCTATACGATTCATTTAATTTTAAAAGCATATCAATTTTAATTTAATTTCATTAAATATTGATATTAACTGATACTGATATAGGTACAAATTCACAAAAAGTTTAGTTATGCAGAATGTATGTAGACTAGAATAACTATATTGAAGGAAAACTGAAATTTGGCATCATATTGCCTACAGCATGCACTGTTAACCGTACGACAGTTAGATGAAAAATGAATTTTCAGAACCTCGACAGGTTATCTGCCTCTGGTTTACATTTAAGAGATCCATGTCTAATAGTTTAATACACATACTGTATATTTTTCTTATTGTATTTATTTGAAAAATTTAGAATAATATAACTAGTTTATTAAACGCGAGAAAAAAATTACTTTGCACTGAAATTTCACAAGTACCCAAATTTTACAAATATATAAATAATATCTTGTGTATGTGTGTGTACACCTTCGACCTACAATAAATTATCTTAGATTTAAAATATTAACTTGAGCACCGTAGACATCTCACTATTTAAATTGGTGAATTTGAGTTATAGAGCATGAAGTCTATGAACATCATATCGTAATCTGTTACCTCTCATTGCATAATCATGGTTGCTTTTGTGTTGTGTAAAATGTTTGAAATTCGATTTACAAAGTTTAGGTAAGTACTTTTATGTATTTATATGTATATGTTCAAATAGTTATTTGTATTATTAGGTTTATTCCTAGATAACACCATCTTTATAATTTATGAACTTTTTTACCTCGTATAAAATTCATCAACAAATTCAAATACACAAAAGTAAACCTTAAATATAAAATTCTATAGTTGTTGTTCCATACAGTACACTATTAATATTTGTTTTACATACTTTTAATATCCCAATTTCTGGGTTCAAAATACAGAAAAAGGGTATACAATTTTTATAGGATATAGGGCAGTTCTAAAATATCAATATATTTCATTTTCAATGAAATGATAAGCAGTATATCTCATGAAACTTGAAAAAAAACAGTTGTACTCGTCCACTCTAATGCAATTTTGTGAATATTTTTTATAAAATACCATTACCCAAATTTTAATAACGATTGATAATGAACTTTCTCAGTTCATAAGCTATTTTAGCAAAAGAAAATCTTGAAGCCTCTTGGCTAACGCTAATACCAGCTTTCTTTGACTTTTTGGGTATAATCTTATAAGTTTTATTTTTTGTTCATGAGAAAACTCGCTGAACATTTTCTTACAATTTTGACCTAATTTATAGAGAATCATCTAAGATTAAAATATTCCAAATAGATGTGAGAGAACATTATTTTGAACATGAATTACAATAAAAATTTTAGTAAAATTCTATTTTTCTTATCTAATAAGTCCTTATATTTGATGAATACTTTTTTGATCTACTTTTATAAGAAATATATCTTCATCTCATTAGATTTCAGACAGGAAAATCTTAGAATGGAGGATCAATTAAAAATTTAGTTTTTGTGTATTTTGAACCAATTATATTTTAAAACGTAATAACCAATTTTAAAAAGGAGGTTTTAATAAGTTCTTATATTTGATGAATACCATATGGACTTCTTTTATAAGAAATATATCTTCATCTCATTAGATTTCAGACAGGAAAATCTTAGAATGGAGGATCAATTAAAAATTTAGTTTTTGTGTATTTTGAACCAATTATATTTTAAAACATAACAAACAAATTTAAAAAAAAAGGAGGTTTTTGTATACTGAACATATATACAGGATGTTGTAATGATGTCACGGCAAACTTCGAAGGGTGATTCCTTTCGATAAAAAAAGCAAAAAGAAAAACAGGAAAATAATTTTTTGTCCTAAAATGCTTCCTAAGCTCTCTACGATGATTTGAAATATGGCATTAAAAAGACTATTTAAATAATTACTCAGTATAGTAATGGTTGAAAGTACGACTACAAACTCAACCAGTGGTATCGGAGTTAGGGCGAGTTGATAAAATCATAATAAAACGTTATTTACAACTGAACAAAAACTAGTTTTTTTTCGTACATGGTACCATTTACATGTAAAAATTAAAAAATCATCAGAATGTCGTGAGCACCGTTAATAGCGATTCTAGGATTATTTTGCTCATTTTTCCTCAACGACTGCAGTAAATCTCTGTAAAAGTAAAAAAGGGGTTTAATTTGATAAAAAAATTCGGTAATTCAGGAAAAAATAAGAATCTATTGTCATGTTATTAAAAATCACAAGTGAATTGGAAAAAAAAGTTTTTGAACAATTTATAAACAGTGTTCAAATTGTCTCATCAATTTCAATACAGATCTACACCATCTTTGACCCATCATTGACTGGCGTACTCTGGCAAAGATTCCATAGGCATCTGCCGCAGTTCTTCAAACGCAGCGAAAATTCGACGCGCTAGATCTCCCCGATCAGCCACTGGGGTAGTGTAAACTTTTTACATGTCCCCACAAAAAATAATCGAGAGGCGTCAAATCCGGTAACCGTGGGGGCCAGGGAAAAGTAGTACTGCATCCAATCCATTCATCTTCAGGTGACTTCGGACGTGAGCCGAAAAATGAGGTGGCGCGCCATCGTGCTGAAATATCATTCGAGCTCGAACGTTCGGAGGAATATTATCCAGCAAAATTGGAAGTGTTGATAAAAAATTCAAGATAGATTTGGCCATTGAGGCACGGTGGTAAAATGTGGGATTCGATTAGATAATCATCAACAATTCGAGCCCAGATATTGACGGAAAAATGCTGCCGGCGACCATGTGGGTGCATGAGCATGAGGATTCTCATAGTCCCAGATATGGTTATTGTGAATATATTGAACAGACCATTTACAGTGAAATAAAATTCATCCGAAAACATCACACTTGAGCAAAAATACTGCGCGGAGCAGATTTATTACAAACCAAGTAGAATATTCAACTCGACATGCAAAATCCTGAAATTTTGGACATTGTACCTTTTGGATGTGGTATGGATAGTGTTGATGTTTCTTGAGTACTCTATACAGAAGAATGAGCAACGTCGAGAGTGAGCTATGACACAGGTACTGGTTGATAGATTTTCTGCTATTTGTTCCAATACCTCCTTTTCAATACTTGGTGTTCTCCTTTCTCTAACTCTACCTGGGGGTGTAGGTTTATTTAGAGACCCAGTTTCTCGTAGACAGAAGTGAACCCTGGGGAAAATATTACGATGAGGTTGCTGCAGATTTGGGAAATGTTCCTAGTATAATCTAGTTGCCTTACATCCATTGCCTTCAGCTGCACCATAAATTAAATGCATATCATCCAGTTCATCATTTAAATATTCATAATCACGAAATGGCTAACAAATCGAATTAAAAATGTATTACTTCAGTAAATTTGTCGAGGAATGGCGGCTTTTTTGTTTGGGATTATTTGATTATTAAAAAGATAAAATTACCTTTTTTATCTGTTAATCGGATTTTTCATGATAAAAACCAATTGGTTAGAATTTAGTAAAAACCCACCCACATCTTTCCATTATCTTTTTTTATTAATTTACGGGGCAAAAAATGTTAGTTTAAGATGGTGCATGCAAATCAACAAAACAAAAATTCGTTTGGTTGCAAATAACTTTTTTATGTAAGATTCTATCACTACAACCTGCCCTAACTCAAACACCACTGGTAAGTTGTTGAGGAAACCTTTCGTGTACATAGCTACTATAAAAACAATTTTTCCTGCCAAGTTTGAAGTCGGTACTTTCAACCATCATTAGGTAATTACTTAAAACGTATTGTAAAGCGCTTTAGGAGGCATTTTAGGGAAAAAAAATATTTTTACATTTTTTTGCCTTTTTTGTATAAATATTTACTCTAAGTTTTTAATAATTAGGTGAGCTATCAGAAGCTGTGAGAGATAGAGATTTAATTTTTGGTACATACCATTCCCTCCTTGAATGGAATCACCCACTTTATTTGGCTGACAGAGAGGTCGGTTTCACTACAAAAGAATTTGTCTACAACAAGATCATACCTGAAATGAAAGAACTAGTGGAAACTTATAAACCAGATATTTTATGGTCTGATGGAGAGTGGGAAGCAACTGCTTCATACTGGAATTCCACTGAGTTTTTGGCCTGGTTATATAACGACAGCCCTGTAGGAGAGTATGTAATAGTTAACGATAGATGGGGTAGAGATACTCTTTGCCGACATGGTGATTTCTTTACGTGTAATGATAGATACAATCCAGGTAAGTCGAACAAGTGATTTCTTATTTAATACTTCAAAAAAATTAGTTCAATATCCACAAACATTTATTGAAAGGCAGAATTAAATTATGGTTTGAAATAGATTTTAAAATAGAGAATAACAAATTTGAAACTTCTGCTAACATTGTTATTATCTTAAATAAGAGTAATTTTTAAAATAGTTTCTTTGTGAAAAAAAACTTAGAACTATGTATATATGAGCAGTTTTAAATGTATAACAATTCTGTTAATATTTTTTTATAATAGATGGTACTTAATTTATTGAATATTTTTTAATTTAAATAAAATAAGTTTCTTTCTTCTCAATTTAATACTGAAAGAGTACTAGTATAAAACAACAAAATAATAATAAAATATTTCCCTAATGTTTTGGGAACGAAATCTGTTTCCTTTCTCAAAGTTTTGTGATTTTTACAAAATTAATAATTCAAGTATCAGCAGTTCTATACTCGGTTCTATATGTATCTATGGACATTCATAAAAACAAATATGTAAAGAGTTTCACACTACACATATTTTATAAAACTTACAAAACTTTGAGATCTGAAACAGATTTAATTTCCCAAATGTTAGGGAAATATTTCATTGTTTCACACTAGTTGTCGAAAAAGACCCAAGAAAACTCTTTTGAATAAAATTTAATAATCTGTATAACCTAGAGAATTTTTATTATTATCTAATAGAATATTATAATTCATAAATGATCATGATTCATGCAGCGCCGGTCCTAGCCTTTGATCAGGGTAGAGCGAGATTGTTTTTCGGCGCCCTTTGGTCGACGCTTTCACTTCACGTTAATTCTACTTCGGTTTTATGTTAAATAAATAATAATTCCAAAATTTTCAAAAATCAACTTTTATTGCAAATATCAACACTTATTGAATTTAAATTAAATTAAGTAGCTCTAATTAGTCTACTTCTGCTTCTTTAACACTCGGAAAGATTTTACTGCTATATAATTAAATTATTATTTGGTGTTAATTTCAATCAGCCACTATATAATAAAATCTGTTACCTATGTAGGTATTTCAATAACATAATTAAAAGAACACATAATATTATATTTCGTTATATCGATCTAGATTAACATTAAATTATTTTTCGCGTTTGGCTTTTTGGCGCCCCTTGCCATCTGGCGCCCCTTGCATTGGCGCCCCTGCCATCTGGCGCCCCTTGCCATCTGGCGCCTAGAGCGACCGCTCCTGTCGCTCTACCCCAGGGCCGGCGCTGGATTTATGGTACTATATTTCAACTTTTTTTCCACAAATTTAAACTGCCCTACAAATGAGTTAGTTGTTTTATGTCAAAGTTCTTGGCTACTTATACATATTTTAATTAAGTTCTGTGAAAATATTCTGTTATTTTGTTACTTTCAGGTATACTGCAATCACATAAATGGGAGAATGCAATGACAATCGATATAGCCTCATGGGGCTTTAGAAGAGAGGCTAAATTGGCAGATTACTACACACCACTTGATTTAATTTCTCAAATAGCATCAACCGTTAGTTGTGGAGGTAAAGAGTAAAAATATTACAAACTACATTCACTTACAATTTAAATCAGCCACAAAATGGGTTGTTCAGAATATCAACTACTAGCTTAGTTGTGCACTATATTTAAACAATTTATGTCTGCTATTTTTTTCTTTCATTGAAATTCTTATAATCATGTATACGATACTTGCAAATTATCGGGCATGTAATGGAATAAGACAATATCCATATGATTTTTGCAGCAGAAGTACAAAAAATATTCTTTTTGCTACATTTTATTAGATTTAAAGTCATATAAGTAAATACTTTTATATTTAAAGGAAATATTTTAATAAACGTGGGCCCCACTAAGGAAGGCACGATCTCTCCAATATTAGAGGAACGTTTATTACAAATTGGAGAATGGTTGTCCATAAATGGAGAAGCCATATATGGAACAACCCCATGGACTGCCCAAAATGATACCTTAACTTGGGGTGTTTGGTATACCAGCAAAGGTTCCGCAGTATATGCCATAGTTTTACATTGGACTTGGTACGCAAACACATTACCTTTATCTTCAGTTATGGGGTTATTCGATGACCGCAACACAAAGGTAACAATGCTTGGAAATGAGGATGATGGAAACTTAGAGGTAAATAAAAAATAAATTAATAATTAAAAATTTTAATGTTTTAATTAAAATAATTTGGTCAAAATAGTTTTCTTTTTTTTTTTTTTCAGTGGTTTCTCAGTGATGCTGTTTACATCAAATTCCCTGACAAATCAACAGTGAAGAGTGAATGGGCATGGGTTTTAAAAATAGAATCTAATTCTGCCGACAATGATGTTTAATTTAATTTCTTTTCATTATATTATTTGCATAAAAATAAATAATTGTAGAAGGTTTTTTCTGTTCATGTATAATTATATTAGTGTATTTTCAAATTAACATTTAACAAATAGTAATATACCTATTAAATATATTCATATTGGTAATTTCTAAGATTTTTTAAATGTCTAATTCACCTGATACAGGAAAAAAGTAAATGGTAACATTTTATTCGTGACATTTCGGAACAATTTATTTCCGTCATCAAGCGAAGAAACCACTTGATTCAAATATATTATCCGGGTTGGATAATATATTTGACCCAAACTCTATTCACTTGTAGTGTTCAGTTGGACTTAAGTGAGTGAAACGTCCAACTACGACCGATGATGCTTATAAAACAAAATAAACATGAAAATGAACCGTTATAGAAACTTTGCACTTATGTACATCTGCCTGCCGTCTGCACCGAAAATCGGCGCGCATTTTATTCTCTATCCTGGCTAACGCTGCAAAGTTTAAGTGAACAGAGTGTAGGTCTTTTGCCTGAGGAAGGAAATTAATTATTCTGAAACGTCGCGAGTGCTGAGAAATGTGCAGTGGCAATAATGGCATTGCGCCACAATCGGATTAACCAGTTTGAACTAAAACAAATTGTATACAAGGGGAAATTAGTCCAGTGAACATTAAAAAAAGTACCAAAAAGTACCCGAGTGTCCTCACTATAACTTTGAGTAAATAACCAATTTAATTTTAATACGGCTTTGCTTTTAAAAATTATAATAAATGTTTTAATAAATACAAAATATAAATTTCTTTGTTTTGCTTTTGTTTGAAATTTATTTTTGATATTCTTTAAATCATTTACTTAGAGTCCATTATTTCAGTTGATTTAAGACAACATCTAATATTCATCTCTTTTAATTTTTTCTCTTTGAAAACCAAAAAAAGGTAAACATTTTTTTTAAAGAACTTTCTCTTAAAAAAAAAAGGATTTTGTTGTGTTTAGTTAATATAGGCTTACACCTATAATAAAATGAAGAGTTAGAAGGGCCGCATGGTCCCGAATTCTAATTGTTTAAGAGTTCCAGGTCATTTGTGATTTGAAAGAGAACATGTATCCTTTCTCTCTTTCAGTAACAAATAAAATCTAAAGATAGGCAATAAATTACTTCCCTTCGCATAATCCGTGTATTCAATCAAGTAAACATACAGTGGCGGCAGACTAATTGGAAACGACAGCAAATAATAATTAAATCTTTTAATTAATATAAGAAAATTCAAATATTATTTCAATGTTTCGAAATTTTTTTTAACGATTTATTTCTTAACTATTTGAAAAAAAATATACTTTTTTAGGCGGCAAACTAATTCGAAACGTAATAATAATATTATAAATTTTCTAACATAAATTTTCTCCAAATCTAATAATTAATACTTAGTTGAATACTCATTAGCTTCAGTGATTTTCAAACATCTTCTAGGCATAGACTCCACTAAACATTTACATGTCTCTACTGGTATGCCTGCCCATGCCCATACCATCAAATAATTTGTCAAAATATTTAAAAGTTTTCGACCCTACTTGATTTTTAACTATGTTTCTATATTTCAATGAGGTTAAGGTCTGGGCTACAAGAAGGCTACTGTAAAACTTCCATATGATTATCTTGAAGCCAGGCAGTTACTCTTCTAGCAGAATGCTTAGGATCATCATCATGCTGAAATTTCCAAAGTACCAATAAATTTTCTTCTGCGTAGGGTTGCAGGACATTTTCCAGTATATTGATATATTCATAATAATCCATGGTACCATTTATTCTGTAAAGTGAGCCAACACCATTCCGAGAAGAGCAGCTCCATACCATGATAGAACCACCTCCAAATATTACAGTTTTTAACATAAAGTGAGGATCAGACTCTTTATTTCATTCGTGCCAAATGAAACATTTTCCGTCAGAAAAAAAATATATATATACACAAACAATAGTAACATCGAAATAGTATTTGAATTATCTTATATTAATTTCAGAATAAAAAAAAATTGAATTATTATTTGCTGTCCTTTCCAATTATAGTCTGTTGCCACTGTATACAGTCCTGCAGCCAAGCTGCGAGAAAATTATTAGAAAATTTTAGATTGGAAACCTTTAAGTTGCGGCAGCCGTACATTACATATAAATATTATTATGTTATGATACAAAATTTTATTCTAATAATCAATTTATTAATATTTCATATAAAAAATTTTGTATTCAAAAAACTGTTATTAGAAATACCACAAACTTCAAAAGACTTGGGACGTGACCTTAGCAATGTACATGTTGTCTTTCCACCAGTTGATTATAATTTATAAATATTAAGTACCTATCATATACCGCAAATATATTTTATAATCCTTGGTTTTTAAGCATACTTCTTTTCACATTACGCTGGTGTTGGTGGCTGCTTTTGTTTGAACAACTGAGGCCATGCCCAGAGTTTTTCGTACTTTGTGAGATCTCTGTTTTAATACTTATCCCATTCCTCAATAATTAGGTGAGCTATCGAAAGCTTTGAAAGAAAAGCATTTAACTTTCGGACTCTATCACTCCCTCTATGAATGGTTCCACCCAATCTACCTGGCTGATAAAGCAACTAATTTTACTAAGAATGAATTTGTCTACAATAAGATTTTACCTGAAATGCATGAACTTGTGGAAAATTATAAACCAGATGTTTTGTGGTCCGATGGAGACTGGGAAGCACCCGACACTTACTGGAATGCTACCGAATTTTTGGCATGGCTATATAATGACAGCCCTGTGAAAGACTCTATAGTAGTTAATGATAGATGGGGTATAAATATTCCCTGCAAACATGGTGATTTCTACACATGCACTGACAGATATAATCCAGGTAAGCAGAATGTGGTTGTTTTTTTTTTCTCAATTATTGTAAGCAGCTATTGATAATGATATTTTTTTTGGGGTTTAAAATGCCTTGTATGAGCCTTCTAGTTTTAGACCAATTTCATTTAATCTAATAACGGGAAAAATATTTGAAGGTCCTTAACAATCGACTATTAAGTAATTTGGAAAAAAAGAAGTATTTTAGAAAATCTCAGTTTGGTTACGGATCAGAACAATCAACAGTTTTGGCACTTTGTAAATTAAAAATAAATTAAATTTCGTGTTCCATGGGGATCTGTCTTTGGTCGTGTAATTTTAATTTTTTCTACAAATATCAGTTTTCAAATTATAATAAGAGTAATGTGTTTCAGTAAGTAACTTATGCAGATGATACATTATATAATATTGTTACATGCTTGCTAATCACATAAACACCTCAATCTATAGATTCGTTGATTGAAAGTACAAGTAACACTTACTTACTACTTTATTAACTACTAATTAATAATTATGATAATAATAATAATTTACTTTATTCATCTATGAAGTTACACATAGTATAACTTATCAGACTAATCAGGTAACAAAGAGCATAATAAATAAATATACAAAACAAAACACAATAAATAGTAGACAAATCATATACAGTTTAAAACTTACATTTACGATTGTAAATAGTTATTCACAGAATAAAATGCATTATCAACTAAATATTTTAAGAGGACTTTTTTAAATGAATTAAAATTATTAATATTTTCGAATAGCCGGGTAAATTTATTAAAGCAATTAATGCCTTGATAGATATGAGAATTTTGTCCTAGACTTAACCTAGAAAAGGGCATGTACAGTTCGTTATTCCTGCGTGTATGATAGTTGTGAACATTGTTGCATTTTATAAACAGACCCTCTTGTTTTTTTATATTTATTATGAGTAAGAATATGTAAAGGGATGGTAGGGTTAAAACTGATAAAGCTATAAATGCATCTTTACAGTGAGCCTGTGCGGATAGGCCAAACATACACCGTATGATTTTCTTTTGAGCTGTAAACACTTTAGAAATATGTGATGAGTTTCCCCAGAAAATTAGCCCATAGGACAACTTAGACTGGATCAAACCAAAGTAGGCTAATTTTAATACATTAAGTGATACTATGAGGATTTTAAATATCTTATAATAAAGCACAACTTACTTAATTTCTTCGATAAATTTTCCGTGTGACTCTGCCATGTCATTTTATGATCTAGAGTTACTCCCAAGAATTTTATTTCATTTGTTTGGACTATTGATTGACCTTCGATTTTGATTAAAGCACTTAAATTATGAACGAGATTCTTTGGCAAGAATCAAGAATAGCAAACTAATACTATTCTTGGGCAAGAATGACATAAAAACAGTTTTACTACCATTTAGAACTAAACCATTGCTTAAGCACCAGTTGGAAAACTCTTTTACTGATAGATTAGCTTTACTAATTGTAGTTTCCAAGGAATTATTACTGACTAAAAAATTTGTATCATCTACATAAACAATTACTGCATTTGGTGATATACATGAGGAAAGCATATCATTTATGAAAATTAAAAATAGCAAGGGACCGAGAATGGAACCCTGCGGCACCCCCAGTTGTAACTTGTCTAAAATTAGATTTACACTTATCTATAATCACATTAACAACAGTAACTTCAAAGACTTAACTATAATCACATTATACACTTTGAAATCACTAGTCTCCCTTATATCTTCTTTACTCGTACAATTCCAAATTAAGACTGAGCTTCTGGATCTATGGTGTGCCTTATATATCCATCCATGTATGGTCTAAAACTTTCATGAACATTCCCGGCTCTTCTCAAACAGTTCTGGTTCTGTCTTTATAAATCATCTGGATTAATTTGGCTATTTAATTAATTTTAATACTGGCAGCGCCATCTTGGGCACACCTCGAAATTAATATTCTTTAAACATCTGTTAGAAAAATGGTTCTCTAATAACATGCTAAGTCTCAGCTTGCATAAAACAAAGATTTGAGGGTCTTCAGATATTTTTTATTTTATGAAGAATGTGCTAACTTTCATTACATGCTGTTTATAATTTAGTAATAACCCCCTTGTTTTTTTCTTTCAGGTATATTACAACCACATAAATGGGAGAATGCAATGACCATTGATAAACATTCCTGGGGCTTTAGAAGAAATGCTAAACTATCAGAGTACTACACAACAGCTGAATTAATTTCTGAATTAGCATCAACAGTTAGTTGTGGAGGTAGGTAGTAAAAAAAATCACAAGTTTTCATTGATTCACCTTTTTTAACTAAGTACAGATGACCATATGTGATTTCGCTTATTTATTTGACCAGTTCTTGGACGATAAGCATAGATTCCAGTTATTTATCGTCAATGACCAGGATTGTCGTGATTTATGGATATTTTCACTTTTTGTGCAGTTTTATTTAGGCTGTTTTTAAATTATAATTATTTATATCGCTGAACGTCCGTTTTTTTGGATCTTTTTTAGTCAAAAGTGTCATCATTCATTTTTAATTTAGAGTTAAAATATGAAAATAACACACTTCATAACATATGATTTAAGTATTATTATTATCATTCATTTCGACTTACTAAAAACTACATAAGGAGCATCCATAACCTTAGTTAAAAGTACTAAAAACTAAATTTGTTAAAACCGATCACTGATAAGGAAAATAATATTAGGTTTAAATTTTTAGATAAAATGTTTGCACTTTTTATAAGTTCACGAGAAATCAAGGTTCAATCTGTCTCTCTTTACATACATCATGCTTATGTTATATATAGTCACATGCAGAAATATAAAGCACCTGCCATTAGTTATCTATATCCAGCACAAAAAGTGAGATTAGTGACAATCGGACACTGAATATTTTGGAAATATTCGACAAAATCTCGTATCCTATGCAAAATATCATGAAATATTTCACACGAATATTCTTAAAATTCAGATATTCATATTTTAGACCGCTAAATGTCTAGATTATATTAATTCTCATATTAAATAAGTTATTTTAGGTTCAATGTCTACATTGTGATTTAAAATTTTTTAAAACTTATAAGTCAAACTCAACATTGTGATATATTGGTCAGTCATCCTTATATAAAAAAACAGGACACTTTTTTTCATTATAACATTTTTGTAAAAATATCAAATGTCAAGATACTCTTTTCTAAGGAAATCTTTTAATGAACGTGGGCCCCACTAAAGATGGAATTATCTCCCCAATATTTGAGGAACGTTTATTACAAATGGGGGAGTGGTTGTCTATAAATGGAGAAGCCATATATGGAACCAAGCCATGGACGGTACAAAATGATACCTTAACCTGGGGTGTTTGGTATACCAGCAAAGGCAGCACAGTATATGCCATTGTTTTACACTGGACTTGGTATGACAACCCTCTGCCTTTATCCGCTCCTCTTAAGTTATTCAAAGACCCAAACACACAAGTAACAATGTTGGGAAATGAAAATGATGGAAATTTAGAGGTAAAATTAAATGAAGAAATTCATGTCGTTATATGAGAACTACATGGTTCTAAGGTAACAATTTACTATTTTTACGGAATTAATTTTGGATTATCATTTCCAGAGAAGTGACTTTGTTTCCATTTTTATATGTGGAACGTATAGAATGAAGTAATCTAGTATTTGCCTGACATGATACGTCTAGAATGGTTTAAATGTACCCAAAATTGTAGGAATTATAAGAAGATTTATTAACATTTGCATTTGTATCTCTAAAGTATACTTTAGTACAAAAAATGCGAATTTTAGTAATTTTTACAGACGGTAGAAAACGTGAAAAAATACAAATTCTTCAGTTTGTGATTTCAAATAGTAACAAAAAACATAAATTGTAGCAAATAGTTACTTCATCATCATATAGAAATGATATGATACAAATTAAATTATAGAAAGGAAATTTTCTCACGAGAAAGATGTAGAAAAATATTTACAGTAGGTTATAATAACAATCTCTTGAGCAAATTGCTGCTTAGAACCCTTAATTCTTGTGCGACGATGTATTACAAATAATTCTGTTAAAATCGATATGAATTGTATTCAATCAGTTTCGGCAGCCAGCATAAATCTATAAATATAAATCACTTATTTTTTTTATTATTATTAATGATAACCAAAAACAATTATTTCATTGTAAATAAAATCAATATTTAGTGGATGAAATTACAGGTAAAACTGGTGTCTATTTTTTTTTTTTTGTACGAAAAGTAACTTTTGTAAAACTTGCTAAATAAAACCACTAAATTTATATTTCGAACAAATAAAGAAAATATGATTTAAAATGTAATAATAGTTTTCACGAGATCATTTAAAGAACTAGGTTAAGAACGATTTACAGATTTATGTTGCCACCTGATTAAAACGCTGCTTTAATTAAAAAGTCTATTATATACGTACACACCTATATACATATATATTTTTCAGTGGTCTGTCAGTGATGCAGTCTATATTAAATTCCCAGACAAATCAACAGTGAAGAGTGAGTGGGCATGGGTTTTAAAAAATACAATCTAGCAATTTTGTGTAATTATTTTATAAGAAGTTTTAGAAAAAAACAAATTTATAAATATATATTGTAATAATATATCCATTAGATTCATAGGTACTGATTATTTACCATTTTTAAATTGGAGGTAATAATATATTGAGGCTTTGTCCTAACGATGTATGTAGAAAAAACTTTTGAGTTATAAACATTTTGTTTCATTGTCCCAAAATCACAGTATTTTTTAATTAATCTGTATTAAAATTTGTATAGGCATATAATTAGGAGTAGATCTTTTGTAATAAAAAAATACCCATTAATTCTTTGTGAGTTTGAGTTGAAATCCATCTTATTAAATACGACTGTAACAATCTTATTTAATAATTGAGGTACATATCTTAATAATAATTGTGATTCTTTAGTGCTCATTTTGGACTTCAATGTGTGGAATACACTGAAATTTAAATTTAAAGAATACTTAATTTACAAATAAAATAAAACTGGAAAACTAAAAAACTGCAATTTTATGATCGATCATTAAGAATGTATAATAATAATAATAATAATGGTTTATTGGTGTTTTACAAGCAAATGTTTACACAAGTAAGACGGAATAGCTCCTATCGAGGCATACAAGATAAAATAAAGTTGATTATAAAGAGTATAAATAAAAAATAGTAAAATATATAAAATACGTTAATTCTAAAACCTAAAACTAACACAAAGTATTAGTTAAAATATATAAAAAATATATGCCACATTAAAAGTATTATAAGAGCATGCCTGAGAAATCGTTTTATATGTATTCATCAAAATTATAGAAGGCCTTTATTTTTAAATAATTTTTTATTTTAGATTTAAAGGCCCTAGAGTTCAGGGACTTTATCTGGTTGGGCAATTTATTGAAAAATTTTATACAATAATAAACTATGTCATCTCTGGACCTTGTTAAACGTAGAAAATTCTGTTGTATGTTGTTTCTATATCAGGTTTCGTATGCATGATTGTGTGGGGAACTTATCGATATTTAGTTCGATATAGATTAGACATTCTGGAATAAACACGCATGGTGGAGTAAGTATTTTCAAATTAATAAAATGGTTTCTGCAATTGTCTCTATATCCAAATTGTGCTATGATCCTAATGCATTTGTACAGGAGACTAAATATTTTACTACTGTGAGACGCATGTCCCCAATTTAGTATTGCACAAGTCATATTGGTATGAAAAAATTTGTAGTATGCTGTAACTAAGATTTTGTTTGAGACAGACTTAAACAGATTACGTATAAGAATTTTTTTGGATGGTTTTTGTGCAAGGCTATCAATATGTACACCAAGAAATTTAACTGAGTTTCTTTGGATCTAATATCGTTAGTATGACGTAGAGAAAATGTAATGGTTTGAGTTTTACTTACATTTAAGTTTAAGCTGTTAACAAGAAACCACTGCTTAATGTTGTTTTGGGTGATTACAACATTTTCTGTTAACAAATCTATTTGATTGTTGCTGTTCATGACTGTAGTATCGTCCACAAAAAGTATTATTTTTGATTTATTATCACAGTTCGCTAAGTCGTTGATATACACAAGAAACAGTATCGGACCCTGGACTGATCCCTGGGGTACTCCGTGTTTAATTGGTGACTTATCAGGTGTAGTTCTGTTATAAGAAACATATTGCACTCTATCAGAAAGATAAGATTTTATTAAATCTATACTGTTAACATCAAAATTGTAATAAGTGAGCTTTTGTATCATGGTATTATGATTAACATAAGTCAAATGCTTTTATGAGATCGTAAAATGAACCATAAGTGAAATCCCCATTTTAAAAATTGCTTATCACAAATTGAGTTTTTAATAGCTAAAGTTGTCGATCGGTTGTTACGAAAACCATATTGAGAAGTGTGGAAAAGATAATTTTGCTGAAAGAACTGACAGACTTGTTTCTTTAGTATGTTTTTGAAAATTTTTGCTATAATAGGTAATAGCAAAATACGTCTTTAATTCGAGGCATCATCCTTGTCTCCTTTTTTAAATATGAGTATAACTTGCCAGTTTCTGGTCTGATAGATTGGTATTAGAGACTTTAGCAGAAAAGTCATAAAATTATTTGTGAAAATATTATCCAGACAAGCATTTTTTCTGGTTAGTGTTTTAATTGAGAGAGTTCATTCGAAAGACTAATAGAGATTGCATACTTGCAGAGCATCATTGCCATTGTTGTTAAATTTTACATTGAAATCGCCTGTCAGAATTATTTTTTTATTTATATTATTAAGTTTTTCCAGCACTAAAGTCAGTTTTTCCAAGAGAATTTGGAAATCTCCTGATGGAGATCTGTATACAGTTATTATTTGATATCCACTAACCTCAATACCAGCTATTTTACAGTGCAGTTCTTCAAATAAGTTAGTAATTGCAGATGTGATGGGAGAAGATTTTACACCATCTCTAACTAGTATACTTATGCCACCATGGGTCTTATTTAATCTGCAGAAGTCAGAAATGACATAACCTTTTGGTTTAGCTACATCAATTTCGTTATTACTTAGCCAATACTCGTTTAAACAAATAAGATCTATAATTTTATCGTCAAGATACACTTCTAATTCTTGCACTTTGTTTCTAAGACACTGAATGTTTTGGTGAAGCAGTGTAAAAGTTGAATTTGTTGTGTTTTGAAATTCATGTGGAAGATATTAACAATGTGTTGTTTGTAATTTCCGATAGAGAGTTTTTTGTGTTTTTTGGTCCTGTTTCTCTGTTTAGTCTAAAAAATCACCTCCTTCTTTAGTTTGGATATCAAATTTAAAGCGTGAAAAAGCCACATGACTTGGCCAAAAGTCATTCTCGTAGACTTTGTCTTTCAGGTCAAATTTGATTCTTACTTTGAAACATTTACCATCTTTCCTGACATCATCATACTTGGTTGGAAATCTTACCACTGTTACATCGTTGTCCTTGAGTTTAGTTTTTCTTTTGATGTAAGTTTTGATATTGTCTTCAGTTACAATGTCCTTGATTCTAGAAACAAAACCTTTTTGTCCGCTCTTTCTGGCTTGCCGTCTGTATTGCTGGTTGCCGCTGTACCAACTTGTTGCCTCAAACGAATGGATCGCCTGGGTTTAACAGTTTGCCGTTCATTTGTATTTAATTCAACAGTTGGTTGCGACACTTGGCAGGGAGTAGCAAAATCTGAAGTTATCGTTGTAGGACTGTGATGAACCGGTTGCATAACTATTGGTCTTCTCAGTTTATCAGGAGTTTTTCACCAGATTTGTTTACAGTATTGTTTCTGACTATTAACCTGCATTCTAGATTGGCGACTTTATCTTCTAGTAACGATTTGCTTTCTTTGAGTAATGTTTTTTTTTTCAAGTTCTTATTTGTAGAGTGCAAGAACAGCCCACATACACTCTTGAACTCTGTGACGCCATATTTCTACAATGTATTATTTAGAATGACTATAGCCACTGGTTCAAAATAAAACAGTACACATACTTTTTTTTACTCGGCCTGGCCGAAAACGCCGAGTGCCGCCTATGCCTGGAAGGTGATAAGGCACCACGTCTTATGCACCTGTTGCACTGTGGAGAGGATCTGATTCTCAATATTTAGCAAAAGGCAATGGCTGCCAGAGGATCTGGATACATTTCACCCAATAACGTTATCAGTTTCATTAAAAGGCTGAACTTATTGGGTGAAATATAAGTAGGAATGAGCCACCATAGGACTGCTGATGGCCGCAGTGGAGGGCTCAATAAGGACCCATTCACAAGAACCTGTTTTTAGACAAATTCTCGAGAAAATTGTAACAATTGTACTAATAAAATGGACATAAAAAATTATTAAAATAATGGCATTATTGAACACTACTTAGTTGGGCGAGTGTAGACAAATCCCAAGAATGTAAACAACAACTTCACATGAGTGATGTTATGCCGGCTATTCATGCGGATGACACATTTCTTCAATATGTTACAGTTTAATCCAGTCGTCCATATTACCAGTGGCGCGTGAGTAAATATTTTTAAATAGTTTTGAAAGTTTATCTTATATATATGGATGTATCGCACATCCGCTAAATATTTTTCAGATATGAACTGAATCACCCTGTATGTATTTAACAACAGTAATACTTGCTGAAAATAAGAGCAAAAATTCGTAGTACAAATAAAATTGATATGTAGAAAAGTATCTTGAATTAAATTGTCTTTGTTTTCTGTGTGTAATAACATTAATGTTTGTGGGAACAATTTTTAAAGGAAAAACTGAGACATGGATATTAATACACAATACAATTTATTGTAGCGAGTTTATTTTATTTTTTTTTATAAATTCTATGCAAATATGTACGTTATTTATTTCGGTTATAAATTTGATATTTTTAGTAAGTTATATAAAAACAAAAAATAATTGTTTCATAGTTGTGAAACCTCATAAAGATAGGCGCCAAGCAGCTTTGTCTGCAACAAAAAAAAATTTTTGCTCCACACATTTCGACTATGGTTTGTTTGATTTTAAAATAATTTTTCATTTAAAATCACGATAATTTAAATGACCAGCTTATTATTGCAAAAACAAACAATTTTACAGGGTAAAAAAATGTATAACCTTTCAGATTCTGTTTTATTAGTCTAAAAATTTGTCCCCTATAAATTTTTGATTATACTTACAAGGCTAAATTTTTTAATAAATAAATTTCACTACTTTGAATGTTTTATATTATTTTAAAATTAATTTAGCATCCCTGATAATTTTTATTTGATACCATTTTTTTGCATCAGTTAAAATAAGGTCAAAAATGTTAATATTGAAAAAACATTTGTAACAATATGGAGCTATGAGATATAAATATTAACTATACAGTTGACAGTATTTAAGACATATCAGGCACACATAAACTATTTAATTTGTATTATCACTTACCCCGCCAATATAATTCCTTACATCCACTTTTTCATTTTGTGAATGAGCCCCATCATCTCCCGCACCCACGGGCAAAAGTATTGTGTTTTTCCCAGTTGCTTTTTGAAACGTCAGAGTAACAGGAATTGAACCACCTTCTCGGGTGAGATCTGGGTCAACATTGTATACATATCTCGTAGCTTTTATTGCTGCGCCATAGTGGGGATGTGAGGGATTTTCAGTCCATGGGTGTCCTCCATCAGCCATAAATGCCTGTTAACAGATATAAATTGTTAGAAAATTAATAAAACCGATAATTAAATTTTTTAATTATTTTTGTTGCCACAGTGTTCAAGACATCATATCCTACAGCTAAAAACATACATAGTAGGTAATCTAAAAATTAAGATAGTGACAACTATAAAATACTAAAATTGATGTGAATTGGTTTATTCAATAGTACATCTTTCCAAGTTCTCCTTAAAATTTAATGTGATGCCATTTTAGTCACCATTAAAATCTTATATAAAATCTAATACTGCTGCGAGTGAAAACTTCCTAACAACCTAGTTTTGAATTTGTCAATTTCATCTGTAAATTTTCCAGATATATCAGAAATTTAAACACATTAAAACCTTTGTACTTTAAACCATATAGCTAATATTTATTTTATTTATAATTATACAAATAAATTATTCTATAAATATTTTAATTATCTACTTTTTTCTCTATTGTAATCACTAACCTCATTATTAACTCAAAAAAAAAGCCATTAAAAATTCATGCCTTAGGCAGGAATCAAACCTGTGGCCAAATGAGTCACTCAACCAGCTGGCTTACGATTTCTCACCTTCATCTTATTGGGACTCCCTCTTTCCTTCCACAATTTTTCCAGATGATCTACAACATATTTTTCAATCTGTTTGGGTTCTTGATTAGGCACGATTCGAATAGAAAACTTCCCAATAACCTTCTTTGGTATGACCGTTTTTTGGCCAGGTTCACTGAAAGCTCCCTCTATTCCATGAATTGACAAAGCAGGATATCTCCAACGGTGCATCAATATTTTTTCTTTTTCTTCATTATGTAATAGACTTTTGCAGCCTACATTTTCACGATATTCGGCAATGTCAAAATCAATTTTTTTATAAATTTCATTTTCTCCTTCTAGAAGTGGTGCCACTTCATTGTATAAACCTGGAATAAGTATTTTGCCGTCTTTGTCAACTAAAGTGTTCAGCAAATAAATTAGATCCGTCATAGCTTCGTGACTAAAAACATATACTTGGTGACACAAGATTCTGGTACATTATCTTTTTTTTTTTTTTTAATTAGCGATATATAGAGACCGGACTTTTCCGAGACCTTAATTTTGCATAATACTTATGTAATATGTGACAACTGAATACTGGGATATTACACATTGCTTTAACAACTTTAATTTGGTACACTGTCAAAATATTTCTAACTGATTGTAATGTAGAAAAACCATGACTCAAATATAACCTCTCCTTGATGATATTAATATTCATCGTGGACATCTAATGAGTTTTGATGTATTTAGTGTTTTTAATTATTGCTAAATAACTTAAAAAATAAAATTAACTGATCACAACTTAGCGGAATGAATTTAACTCAGCTTAAATAGTATAGTAAAGTTTATTGACTCTGTATAAGAGAACTTATTTTCAATTAGATTATTTTGGATGTTTTGGTTAAGAAAATGGATAACATATTTGAAACTATTATATATCGAAAAATGACTCATACTAATAGATATTAAAATTTTTAATATAACCAGTCAATTATTAGGAAAATATTTTCTTTTTTTTTGTAATTTTCAAAAAACACGACCATTCTTTTGACTTAAAGTTACAGGCTTAAAGATATATTCTTTCAGTTTTAACTGGGTAATTGTATTTTATAGATAATCAAGCTAATATATGTTTTTTAGATATTCAAGATATAAGAATTAATTCTAATTTTTTTCATGTTAATAAGACCAAGAAAAAAGTGGAGCCAATGACCCTGAGCCTACCTATATATATTAGAAAATATCCAAAAAAAATCCGGTCTCATCATAACAACAACTGTAGCATAATACACTCTAGCGCATATCTGGTTTTTATAAAATGACGTTAATTTCTTATTTATCGAGTGCCATCTGAAACATAACTGCATTTTTTTCTGATATTTATGGATAAATCTTAAATATCAAAAAACCATTAAAACGAGCATTTGGTAGTCAAAAAAAGTATGCCTTGCTTAATTAATTTTGAGTAATTATTTACTCAATAAATACCTTAATGAGGGTTATACTTGGATACTGTACTACCATGCACTTGTACCTTTCTTTAAATTTTAAATAATGGTACAAACCAGTGATTATAAGTATTTATTATTGTTATTATATTAGGTTTAAAAGGATGCTTATGTAACACCCAATAATTACTTTATTATTTTTTTTAGAAATCCATAAATACGAAGCAAATAAAATGTCAGATTTTTCATAATAAGGAAGGTGTTACTTCAGGCCCTTGGTGTATAATGTGGTTATTCCTTCTCACGTTTAAAAGAAAGAATCAGAAATATTGAAAATTTATCATATACACAATTTTATGTACGGCCGGTTTTAATTGGTCACTTTATATGCATGGTTTGAAGGCTTAAAGTATCGCTTTACAGCCCGCCTAGAGCTTTTACAATATTTTTCATAGAATATTTTCAACTTCTGAGGTAACAAGTCCAACATCACAGCCTCTGTTGTTTTGGTAATTTCTGGTGGAGTACAGGAAAATAAATTTTCATCCTCTTCCATTTCCAGTTCACAAAATGATCGTAAAACTCTGATAACGATTATTCAAATCAAATTCCTACCTCTCAGTGTGACAAATACGACTTTTATTTTTATGGAATATCAAAATATCTAATAAATTTTTATCATTCATGTATATTTTTTTAAGAATGGCATTGGATTGTCATTATTTATATTTCTTTCATGACCAGTTTCATTAATTTTATTACCCCCTAAATACCTTATGATAATTTTGAAACAATGAAAATCAAAAAATCCTGTGTTTAAACAATAACTTCAAATAAGAAAATTACCATTAAAACTCACATTATTCTTGCCTTAAATTGCTACTTCATGAGATACTATATCGCTTGCTTTTATCTTTTTAATCCCAAATCTTTAATAAAATGTAATTATAAAACCTACACTGTTCCACCAAAAACTCCACTGTGCAAGTCTTTGGATGCACATTCCACCTCGACAAAGAAATAGCAAACCCCTCTCAATCCATAAGTAAGACAGGGTTTATTTTTTCCAAGCCAATAATTATCAGAAATACAAACAAAATCAACACCAGCTAAAAATTTATCTTTCTCAGCGAACAGAAGTTCGTCCAATCCTTCACTGCCACATTCTTCCATGCCCTCAAAAACAAATTTAATATTAACAGGTAGATCGACGCCTACTGTTTGAAATCCTTCAATTGCATGAATCCAGCATAATACAGGTCCTTTATCATCAGAGGCACCCCTGCCAAATAATTTACCATCTTTCTCTGTCAAAACAAATGGTTCCGAATCCCACCCATCTTCTATATATGCAGGTTGAACATCTAAGTGACCATAAATAAGTACTGTTTTCTTTTTTATATCATTGCCCAATGTTCCAAATAGTACTGGTGGTAAACGAATAGTACTTTTATCAGGCAATTCTTGTACTCCAATGTCCCGTAGCTCAGTCTGAGCCCCTAATTCTCTTAAACGAGTAGAGGTCCACTCAACCATCTTACAAACCTCATTGCGTTTATGTGTCCATGCTGACACTGATTGAATTGAGACAGCTTCTTGTAGGTTTTTAATGTATTTTTGTTTATTTTCATCGATATGCCTAAAACAGACATAAAGTTATAAACAAATAAAAAAAATTGGAAATTGTGAAAATTGCGTCTTTCTTCTAACAAATTGTTGGCAACAGGACAATAGGTCAAATCATAATGCTGCTTTGCCTATGTTTCGTATTTGTTCATAAACTTCTCAGGAATCAATAGACAAATTGATAGAAATATGACTATTTTTCATCATGAAATAAATTTTATATAACCACTGTAGGTATAGCAATGAAAACCCAATTTTTTAAATTTTAACAACACGTTAAAATATCAGGACTTAATGAACAGTCAGTTTATGGCCCTAGACAGAACAGAATAGAATAGAAAAATATTCATTGAGTGATTGATATATACATACCAGGGTTGGAAAAAATAATGATTTAAAAAAAAATCAAAAATCAATGATTTTTATTTAAAAAAATCAAAAAATCAGGTTTTTTTGGTTTTTTTTTTAGTTTTACTATAATTTTTTTGTAAACAAATACGATTTCTCCTTACACTATTTTTTTGTATTCTCTAACTACCAATTTGCACATATAAATTATTCACGTCACTGGAAAAATTGTCTATGTGGTCTATATTTTCTTACAAACAATAAAAAATCAGCATTTTCCTGTTCTGACAAGCTTGGCAGCATTTTGTAGCTTACATTTTGGATGTAACTAAAACCAAATTTAAATTGACTGCCGCAGAAAAAGATCAAGCGTTAAATACCATGTATAAAAATAGTGGTTTACTACCACTCATAAAACTTCAAGCAAAAATTAAATCTTTTGCAGCAGTTGTTTTCAGAAGAGGTAATATGCAATGTTAGTGCCTTACACTGGTGTGTTTCACAAAAAACCATACCTGATATTGAGAAACTTCTTTCTATACTGAAGCAATTTTTATGTGCTGTCTCTTCATCAGTTTCGGTGAAAAAAGTATTTTCTACATTTGGGTTCGTTCCCTCCAATTTACAAAATAAATTAGGAGTGGCGAATTAATGTTCCTATACAAATTTTATAATGAAAATCAATGTTAATTGTTTTAGAAACTACCTGTTTTGTACTAAAATGTTTCTTATTTATCAAGAATGTTAATGACTAATTTATATTTTGTAATAAATAGTATTTTTATTTTCAGAATTTTCTTTTAATTTAAATCGATTAAAATAAAAAAATCATTTGATTAAAATCATGGATTTAAATCAGGCGAACCTTGATACATACAAAACACATATACATACGAAACACATATACATACAAAACACATATACATACAAAAACACATATACATACAAAAACACAAAAGATGATGTTCGTATTAAATTTCCCGTACTAGAATTTCACATATTTTAAGATAATATAGGTAGGATATGAATTGGTCGGAGATCACTAAAACACTGCGCATTAGAAACTTTGGGATGGGTTTTACAACTGAGATTTTCTGGATAATGAGATAATCACCAGATTCAAATGATTGACTGATTATATCTTTTAATACATCAGCAATAAAAGGCATACTCCATTCTAATATTGCATAACCAACATGGGCAATACCCATTGCTTTTGATTAATTTTATTAAAGGCTCTTTGTATATGTGTCTGACACTGGTCTAAAAGTAAATTCATTTTTAGGGTCAAATTTAGTCGTTTTATAATAGTTTAGTACTGCCCCTGTAATTGGACTTGTCCAATGATTTAAATTAGTAAAATATTCTTTTATTTCATTCAAGTTTTTTAGTTCATTAACAGAACAGAACTAGCACCACCAATTGTAACAGAATTCAAGTCATGGTCAAGAACTGACTGTGTGTGATGTACTTGTTATTTTAACATATTGTTTAATGTCCATACAAAATTTAAAACGATAGGGTTTTCATTATTATATCCACCTTAATTGTATTATATTTATTCTGTTATGAAAAATAGTCGTATTTATATCAATTTGGCTATTTACCCCTAAGGAAGTTTATACATAATAAAAGAAACGTAGGCTAAGTAGCATTTTGATTTGCCTTATCATCCTGTTGCGGACAATTTGTTAGAAAAAAAAATTATGTAAAATTTCATTATGGGTATATAGTTACTTATTACTGTCATTTTTCTGAGTAAATCATTAATCCATTAATTGCAAATCTGTTGCATTTTACTTACTTGAATAATTTTACGAGAGGTTCTGGGAGAGACATTGTCTTGATGAATACGTATGCTGTAAAGAGAAACAGTTAAAGACAGCTAAGTAGGTATATAATTATCACTTTACCAGAAAGTATACTAACTAATCTAATGTTTGTAGTAGCAAAATAAATAATTATTAAAAAGATTATTGTTTATTATATTCACACGCCAGTGGTGTGCAATACCAAATTCCCAAATACTTGTTGATTAGGTCAATCCCATATCTTCGACTATTGAATCAATTCTACACCACACCACTAGCCATCTATGCTTTATATACACGGAAGAATCTAAATCTAATCGGCAGTAATTGGAACAGATAGATCACTCATTAACGTAATAAAAATTGCAAAATCACAAACACAATTTAACTAACAAACTGATGAACCGGACTGTGTGCTATCTGTTTTGTGGTGAGTTGATTGTTGTTTGTTATGTTACGGAAAATGGGACGTTTTAATTCAACCAGTTTCAACTTTAGACCAATGGGCAATGATGGAAGTGGAAGTAGGTTAATGTCAACGAGTAATATCTCTACTTATACAGGGTGTTTCAAAAAACATGTGTCAACGCTTAAGCTGAGATTCCTCACCCAAAAATAAGATAAATAGTGCCTACAACTTTGTGTTTGGATCTTTGCGCGTACGTCACAATTACAAGCTGCTGTATAAAATAAAAAATTGAGAGTCAACTTTACTTTTGATCAGAGGCGTGTACTGCGGAGAACAAAGTTTTTTATATATTCCAACACTGAGATGGGGCATACACTAAATTTCACCAGCCACCACTAAGCACTTGTTAATGCTCAAATTTTCAAGTTATGTGATTCATACATGTACTAACATGAAATCAAAAATATAATTAAAAAAATATTACGACGCCGCTGAATCAAGTAACAAACAAGCTGATCAATGAAGCTAAGACATAGGTTCATAATTATTATGTCTTTGTTCCACCAATTATTAACGTATCTCTACTATATTTGCTTATCCTATAAATGCATTATTGCGGATGCAGGTCGTAACTAATTTGATACACACGCAAAGATCCAAACAAAATATATCAACAAGGCTTTTTCTTCGTTTTTATTGTTTTCAGTTTTTTCAAAATCTCTCCAAAACGACTTTATATAGCAATTGAAATGATATTTAGATTGTGATAAGACCTTAAAATAATACATATTATTTTAGTACTAAAACGGTGTACATATCTTCATCAATGACGTGCGTACGGGCTTTTAATAGTCTCGTTAAAAAATATTTACGCCACTGACTTTTTACTTTTTGATTGCACAGTTGTAGACAGATATTTAAATGCCTAAAAAAAGACGTTTGTCAGTTTGACAATTTGCATGCAATTAGGTTATGTTTACTGTTTACACTACAAGTAGGATCACGTGATTAATATTGATTCTATAAACTTTCATATCATCCTGTGTCATTGTCATTCTCATGAGTCATACGGGTTTTGTTTGGAAACTGTCTTGTCAAATTATGTCACGACCTAGGTTCAGTAATAACTCTGTGTATTTGAGGTTTTCATTATGTGTGTAAAATAAAAGTAGGCGTATTTCTTTCAGCTGATTTAAATAAACGACCTGATCGTAATGAGCTTTTATGCCCTTTATTTATTGTAAGTACTCCACTGTGTAATAAAGCTCATTTACAGCTTTCTTTGGACGTAAAGAACACTGTAGGTCATTGCATGTACTCAGCACGCTTAGATCAGCTCAAAGAAATAAGCCTCTGAATTCCAGAAAAGCCGACCTTCAGGTCAATACAATCAGGGTTGCCATGCACAGTCATTAGTATTACAATCGTAGTGAACACTGGTAATTATGATTTGATTACAATTTGCATGCTATCATTACGTCGTTACTACAGTTTTTAAATCGCCACGTTTCATTACAATTTGTTCGCATTGGGACTGACTGTGTGATTTTTAGACAAAAAAAAAATTAAAAAATTAACAATCATATTTTTGTCGACCGGTTACTACTAGTAACTTTAACAATTTAGTGTTGGCTACATATATTTTAACAAAATTAAAACTTCCAACAGAAATAAGTAATATTAGAAGAGTTTTATTGTGCCTAAAAATCGTCTACTCGTAGAAACAGAAAATGTATCTTGCCGTTTCATTGACCACTACTTTTTCCACTTTTACTACTTTCCTTACGACAGGCTTTGATCGTAGGAAGAGTTGGATCCCTGGTCACAAAATAAAAGTAACTAAATAATGGTAACAAGAAACAGTGAGGATTTGAGCTGAGGTCACATTTCAACTTCAGCAGCGAAATTTAGTGGCTGTTCTGTGCTGCTGCAGTGTTTCAGTCATACTGTTTCACGGTTTGCATTATTATGAAAATGAGTGTTATAAATATTTCACGCAAAATCGACAATAATCTTGAAATTCACGAAGTAAATAGCAAGACGTATCAGAATTAAGACTTTATAGAGTTGAAAGTATTCGTCACAGAACAGGTTTTTATCTCTGAATTCAAATTATAAACTCGGATCGGCAGAAGTAAGGTTATGTTTACAACTTTATACGTTATACTAAATACTAAATCACTGAAGTTCTTGTGGCAATATTGATAAACTGTTTTCTTTTGACATCTGTAATCTACTATTCGTGGGAGTACATTCTACTAGCAATGAAACACATTAATTGAAAACTAAAATAATGACCAAACATGTTAGGCTTTCTGCTTCTTCTAATTAGATGGTAGTTCCTAATGCTAGCAAATGGATGAATGAATATTCTAAGGTACACAGAACCAATGATATTTCATAACGGAAAACATGTTTCAAAATTGCTATTTGTTTCATTAAAAATATTTTAGCATTTTCAAACTTGCCGCCATTTATTACAAACATTAAGTATATTTTCGCGATATACCGGGTGATTAACGGAATGTACTATTTTATTACAGTATCAATTTCGCGAGGAACGGTAAAATAGGGATGTAGTAACGTCACCAATTTTTCTGGAGCGGGTTGAAACCTTTGATGTGAAGATAATACTGACGTAGTTTTCCACGAAACATGAAAACACTCGACG
Source organism: Rhamnusium bicolor (assembly GCA_029963845.1). NCBI lineage: Eukaryota > Metazoa > Arthropoda > Insecta > Coleoptera > Cerambycidae > Rhamnusium > Rhamnusium bicolor. The sequence goes on along the minus strand of JANEYF010002186.1, from coordinate 1,774,734 downwards.
TATGGTTCGTCAACCAAGTTGGTATCTGGAGATAATTAAAACTAAACTTATCTTATGCTAACAATATATCCTATTACCTAAACTATTGTCACGGTTCGATGAACCGTGACCAACTAACCAATAAAGCGGGGTATTTGGGATTGGCCCGCTGTCATTATTCATACTATTTTTACACTTTGTGATTTTCAAGCATTTAAATGCATCCAGCTATCTAGTATTTGTTACATTCCTAATTAATCTGAAATTGCTAATATCTATTTTATTTTATGGTTGTTTTCAAACGCATGTTGGGCAACACTAGACATCTGTTCTACCATATTTGAGATGGGCCATATGCTCTTTGAATCTAGTTTGAATTGATTGTCTAATTTGTACAACATACTTTTGATTACAGTCCTTACAGCTAATTTCGTAAAGCCCCGACTCTTCGTTTGTATCAATTTTGTCTTTTGGACTGCCTAAAAGTTGTAGTTTATTTCCCGATGAATGAACCACTGTCATACCTATATCTTTAAAGATCTTAATAATTCCACGGGCGAATCAATGATCGAATGGAATCGATACAAATTTTGGATTTTCTCTTTAATTTTGATAGGTCGAGGAATTTCTAAAATGACTTTAAATTTTCGTTTCCTAATTATTTTATCAATTTAATTTAACTTAAAGAATATCCATTACTCGCCCTGAGCCGCTACTGTTTGTAAATTTTAGTGGAAATCTGGTGGTTTTGATGTTTCATTTAACAGGGGACGAGTTCCCACTATTGGCAACACTGCAACCCTAATTACAATCATAAAAACAATAATGGCCGGTAGTGATTGTTGTGGAAAATTTCAATAATATATTATTTTCCAATTCGACAATGGAAAATGAAATCGTACACGAAGAACTCGATGAAAATGAAATTGAAATAGAAGAGAACGACGAAATTAGTGCAAAACGATGCAGACTACCTCGCAGACAAACAGTGCAATCAAAAAAAATTCTGTGCCAAAGAAGAAAGAAATGCATCTATAAAAAAAAGTAAATGTCCTTTTTTTTTTACATAAATTATTATAAACAATGTTATGTCTAGGTTTCTACAATACTGCAAAAATTAGAAACGGAGAGAACCCTAGAAGAAAGTCAGGTCTTGTTAGAATGCTCGGATGCAGTGGAAGAAGTCCAAGAAAGGTGGAGGAAAAGAGATGAGGCGAAAAGGAGACTTGAGGAATTTGAAGACCCTCAAGAAATATTAAATGAGAAGTGCCAAATGCTTGCTCAGGCTATTGCTCAATCACAACATCTGGTTGTGTACACAGGTGCGGGAATTAGCACAGCTGCTAAAATTCCTGATTATCGTGGAGCTAATGGTATTTGGACCAGACTCCAACAAGGAAAAGATATCGGGTATACCAATTTATCTAAAAAATATTAAAATTTAGGCAATGACGGAAAAATCGCTCAGATACGAGTTCTGATCAAAACAGGTCAAAATTCATAATATTTTTAATAAGCATGGCGCATTTGAAAATCATCAGAACTGGCTCTGCTTATTCTGAAATTTGTTGCTAAATAGGTAAATAAATATTTGCTGTATTTATAAAGAACAAAAACACATTTATTTTTAACGATATAAAAATAACTTGAAGATTTATTTAATGAATAAAATATACCTATAATTCTATAAAATAATACACCTAGAACTTATTTTAATAGGCATGAAGATAAAAAGTATTAGATGAATTTTTCAACAATGTATACAAATATTTATTCTTAAATTATTTAGTTCTGTTTCATTATACTATGACCTGGCATAAAGTATGAATGATACTAAAAATCTAACTTTAGTTAGACCTACAGAAAGTGAATGAACTTTATTTTACTGTTGGTATCTAGGTTTTGTGTTTTGTATTACCTAGCTGCTTTTTTTGTGCCAGAAAATAGAAACATGTTTATGTGATGAAGTACAATTTTCTAGAATCATACGATTAGTACAATGGATCATATCCTATAAATTGTCAAGTTCAGTGTTTATTTATGTGACGTACTGGTCTCTGTGCATTTAATTTCATAAGTACTCTAAACTACTTTAAACTTGTCAGTGCCAGTATGGTGCACAATCTATGCTTCTTCTCTTTTATTTATTTTTACATTTTTTCTAAAAAGTTACGTTTATCTGTCAGTTATTATTATCTAAGCATGTTTAATAAATTTACAAATTTGTGAACATGCGATTCCCAGAGGCAAGGGGAAAAGCGAATCAGAACAGTCAAAATTATCCATGAAAGTGTGATTATTTATGTTCACGTATGATTACCACAAAAGAAAGCAGCTATTATGTGGTTTTGCTTGTGTGAAAATAATTACCTTTATATGGTTTAAGATAGTATAGTTTGGTTGTTATAGTTGTGAACTAAAAGTATTTAGTAATGGCACGAGTATAATTAAAATCACGAAAAAATGCCATTACGTCACAAATTTATCTCTAGTGTACAATATTCAAGTGTTCTTTGTTTACAAAATAATAAAACGAGAGAGACAGCACAAGGAAGTCTAAATGTGACTGTTCATATCTCAGACTGAAGTAGTTGATGTGTTATACGAAAACCTAACTTCCTTGATAAAAAAGAAAGAGAAGACCTGGTTTCGTACGTCTCAGTAACAAGCGAGAATAATATTGATGAATCTGATTGAACGCTTTTGACTAGCGTCGTCACATAATTCATGGTTTCTTGTTTCTGCATATCAACTGTCAAATTTGAATTTGTTTATTTTTCCAAATTATATAAAAACATAAAATTAGTTTAAATTTAAAAAGTGACGAAATTGTTAAATTATTCTGATTTTTAGTGGACAAATTGTGGGTTTATGTTTTAACTTTTTCATCTGTCAACGAATGAAGTTTGTTTATATCTGGATGTCATTTCAACCAGAATGAATTTGATTAACGTAGTGCTGATTTGATCCATATGAATTATAATGATGACGTAACGGCATTCTTTTGTGATGTTGATAATAGATGTTGCGATGACTGAATTGTATAGTCTGATAATAGTTTCGTTTAATATGACGTATATAAATGGTACTCATTTCATTTGAGGGATATTAATTGTTTAGAAAACTGGAAGTCACCTGCAGACATCTATTTAATGCCTTCATTTGAGATTTTAGATTCGTTTTTAATTCTTGGTGTTGTTATTATCAACCATTTATTGATTATTTTTTATACTCATTAGGATAGATCATTTTAAACATTTCTATAAATTTTTTTGTTGCCAAATGTTTTTCAGGTAGGTAATTTTATGTGTTCATATAATTTTCCACGGACATTATTTTATTGCTAGTTGTTATTGAAAACAACCAGATTAGGTAGTTGTTTTAATAGTTTTTGCGATAAAATGTTGAGGTGTCGTGTTAATTTATTACCTACCTAAAACTTGTATACTAGTGCATTCAGATAAGAATGGCAGCATAAAATGTAAGAAATTATAGGTATTTATTATATTATATTCGGTTTGAAAGGATGCTTATGTAATATCCAATAATTATTATTATTTTTTTTTCTATATTTTCTATCTTAAGAGTCTATATCAGATGCAAGTGAAATATAGTCTCGATTTTACCACACCCCGCGCAGGCCACGGTGCATATATACAGCCAAACCGAAATTATCGCGGCGAATGTCGAAGGTGGCCGATGTTCTGATTACAGAACGGCATAGTGGAACATTTCAGATCGGGAGATGTTGAGTTATCAGAGGCGGAGTACTAGAGGTTTCGTACGACATAAACCGACGAAAAAGTTGTATTGCGTCAAGCTTATAAGCTAAGCAGTAGCTAACCTTACCCTTCATGCGTCCTTGTCCTGCAATTAATATGTAAAAACAATAAAAAAAAACCCGAAATTATTTTATTTACTTTGTTTAAAAATAGCTACAGAACTAAACAACAAAACAATTAAATCGTTAATCTACAAAAAAATTTCCATTTTACCGTTTCTTATTAATGCATAGTATTATGTTAAAAATTTTTCCTATAAAATGGAACTATCAATGTGTGTCATATCATTCAACTCAGAATGGAAAAGGCGATGAAATAATATGAAAAATATATTTGTGTTATTTTAAATTTAAACTCCAATATTTTTATGAAATATGAAAGATTATGATGATGTTACATATATTGCTGAATTCAGAAAGAAATTTTTTTAAATTGAGTTGAATATACAGGATATATCATTTAGAATAAAAGAAATTAAGGCAATTTCCGGTCAAACCGGAAGTAAAAGATATGTATGTGACGCGCATATTTAATCAGTATTCGGAATGTCATATGTCCATTTCCGCATATTAATGCGGGGTGTAATTTTTTTATTTTTCAGTTTTTCGGCGTTTTCTTTTTTATTTGACATTCGATTGTTTTTAATTATCGGATTCCTTAGAAAAAAAGCATATAAGTATAATTTTTGAAGTTTTTTCCTAGGTTAAAAATACAGCAGAAAAATCGAGGAAGGTGCACTTAAAATGATCACCCTGTACATGAGGTTACTGCGCTTAAAATAAATCAAAAAATAAAAATTATCATATTCACCTTTCATTGATCCTTTCATTCTCCATATCAATATTTAGAGACGGCAAAATGGGAAAACTTTCATTTATATTAGTCTCTACAGAAATTACCGGAAATAAAAGAAAATTATTACTTTTATTAATTTACGAAAAAAATTCAATTTTCACTAGTACTTACTTTTTATATTTTCTCTTTTGGGCTAATGTTCGATTTTTTCGGTTTTCTGCTAGGGTATTTACGCTTATGATATGTTTTTATTTTTCCCATTGTTCTTTCACTGCACTAATAATCACTCTCAATAACACGTCTACTTAGGTGTACACTTGATTTAAAAAAAAACTGGTACAACTCTTGTAATCGAAAATCTTAATAGTTTAGTTGTATGCATATGTCTGTAAATGTCGAGAGGGGGTGGAGAAGAAGTGATTTACCCCGGACCTGGGTTTTTTGGAGGAGATCGGTTTTCTTTGTGTTTTTAAACTTATTAAACCTTTCTCTTTTATTTTATTCAAATGGAATTTTAAAAAATAATTAGAAAATAACTTTCAAAACATTTTCAAGCCTGCCATATTATTGTTTAAAAAAATAATATTTGTTACGGATAATTCTACTAATGGTTGTAATTAAAATACTAACTGAATAATGATAATTCTATTTTTAAAATAAGAACACAAAAATACCACTTGAGATTAAAAAAAATGTAAACAATGCAAACTGGACATAAAAATACAATAAAAAAATAAAATAAATGTACTTCAATTACGTAATACAGAATTAACTAATATTTTGTCATTGCTCCATTAGCGTCTAAAACTGCCTGAAGTCTTGCAGGCATGGACAAAATCAGATATCTTGCAAGGTCAACTTCTTGCGACAAGTTCTCCCAAGCGTCTTGAATTATCCCTTCCAATTCTTGGGCATTATTTGGATGATTATTTAATTTTCTTATATGTTTCACCATTAGTCCCCATATATTTTCAATTGGATTTAAATCCTGACTTTTAGATGGCCACGGTAACAACTCTATGTTTTTATTAAGAAACCATTGCCTGACACAATGGGCCGTATGTATGGAGCAGTTGTCTTGTTGGAAAATAAAATTATTTTCCGGAAACACCTCTATTACTGACGGCAACATAATATTGTCTAATACTTCAATATATTTAATGGAATTGAGATGACCACCACTGTTCCAACACACACCTAACCCATTTAGGCTCATCCAAGCCCAGACATTGACTGAAAACCTTCCTATTATTTGTGGATCGAAAGTATATTTTTCGTCGTATCTAGTGGAAGGAGGCCTATATACGCGAACATGTCCATCGTTACAGGATTTAAAAACCTTTTCGTCAGAAAAGACAACTTGTCCCCAGAAGTTTTCATCATTGATTATATAGCTGAGTGCAAAAATAATCCTACCCTGCTTCTTTTCTTCTGAAAGTTTGTATTTTTTAGCCGCTGAACAACTCTTCAAGTCACTTTGTAGTTTTATTCTTCTGCAAGCAGTAGATACCGAAGCAGGGAAATTTTTCTCTGAAATTGCATTTACTGCAGTCTGAAAAGGGTTTTCTATTAGGTAATTTATAAGATTTTCATCTTCTTGATTATTGCTTTTTCTGGGCCTACCGGAACCAACTTTACGGGATACCGTTTGGTTGGTTTCCCATTGTTTTTTAACACTCATTATCGTGGTTTTACTCACATTGTATTCAGCAGCAAGTCTTCTTATGGACCAACCATCTTCAATTTTAGAAACAATTCGAAATTTTTGAATATCTGTTAGATGTCGAACCATTTTTAATAATGACGCCACTGATTAACGTCAAAGTGACATTTGTAAGATTATTAATATCAATCAAAGAACGAATGATTTACATAGCTAAAAGAAAGTGTACCAGTTTTTATTGAAATCAAGTGTACCCACTTTATAACAAATAAGTAAATCTGACATAATTCTAGAATACACACGCCACTGTTGTTTACGCAAATCGCAACGTGGTTCCTAAGTGCCCGATTCCCCCTCCCGCAAACGAGTCCAGTGTATGCAAGTGCATCCGTGTTTCCGAAATATCATGCGAGATGGCAGCTATTATCGGAATATAGATATGCAGTTTTTAGTTTTCTAATAAATTTATTTTCAACTAATCCAAGAGTTGGGTCACATGAATATAAACGTTACAAACAGTGACTAATGTCGGAATGTTAAAAAATTTGGATACAAAATATTTAAAATGCATGCGAAAATTTTTTGACGACTAAAAAAAAAAAAATTACATTCCGACATTTTATACATATTTTTGAAAAATCTTGTAAAAATCGCACTCAAATCGGATAAGTTTTAAACGAGATATTCGAGAATTATGATTTAATAGGGTATATAAGACTCTTAATATAAACATATCACTTTTAAACCATCTAGAATGTAGTGCCAGTGGACAAATGGATAATAAATTTTGCTGAACTAGTAGCAGAAGCAGTTCTGATTATTTCAGAATGCTTTATACACATATATTTTGGGTTCTGAATATTAATATTACATTTATGTAATAATATTTTGATTTTATTTTAATTGTTTTCCACTACGTTATTAATATTATCTAACAGTGAGTTTCAAATGTTGACATCTATATATCAGCTAATGTTCTTTCAAAATATGTATTAACTTACTACTTTGTCCTTGTTTCGTTGTGTCAATATTTTAATTATATACTACCCATTGTCACAGTAACAATAATTGTTGATGTAAGGTAATGAAAAATTTGATAATTAGTCTCAATATTTTTAAAACTTATTTGTGAGGAAAATTTATTGATGTTGCTAATCTGATAAAACAGAAAAGGCCAAAATATGCAACTTTTAGTTGTATGTAGTTATGTGAAAACTAAAAACGATTGTAAATTGATGAAGCTTTTAGTTTTACACCAGTATAAAAAAATGTATAAGGAATGAAATGGAAATATAATAATGACAGAACATTTTTGCTGATTATTATTTTTTAACTTTTATAAAAAACATCAAATATTTTTGTAAACAACTACTTTCCTGGTTATTTGCCAAATGCTGAATGTTGGATTATAAAAAAGATAATATGCACATTATGTTCAGTAGGACTGGCTTAATAATGCTATTTTTAATTTTAACTATTCTGTTCAGTAAAACCAAAAATAAATAAAAAATTATTCACCAATACAACAATCACTCAAAACTTTAAAATATTCACAAACACGTGTGTCTGCATCTGAGTCATCAGTGTGCCTTTTTCAAAGCCCGGAAAGTAACTGGGAATCATAGTAATTCTACTGTAAAAAATATCAATGGTATCAGAGAACAGAATTAAAATTATATAAAGGAACATTCCCGTAGAGTTAGAATAATTTAAAACAAATTAGGTATGAAATGGAAATAATGACAACAAAAATTGTTGCGAATTATTGGTGATTATTGCATTGATGAATACTTTTGTTTTATTTATTTTTGGTTTTATCGAACAGAATACTTCTAATAAAAAATAACATTATTGAGTCAGTCGTACTGAACATAATGTGCATATTTTTTTATAATCCAATATTCAGCGTTTGGCAAATAGCCAGAAAAGAAGTTGTGTAAAAAGATATATATACTTATCTGTGATCAGTTAAAAAATAATAATTAGCAAACATTTTTGTCATTATTATATTTCCATTTCATTTCTTATTTCAATGGAACTTTTACCAAGGGGATACCTAATTTCTTTTAAAAAATGTTTGTCATGAATTTGAGGACTTCCACATTGTTTTGACTTTTAAGAGCCAATCACTATTTGCCATATGCAAATGTCTGTACTCTTCAATATCACCAAACATTATCAGTTGGTCTTTCTCGGTATTACAACAGTGGGTGTCAACACAGAGAGCTGTATTGGCAAGAATTACTTTTGTTGTACAAGAATAAATTAATCAAAAATTAACTGATCCATGTAAACTGCCATTCCGTCATTGTTTAACAAAAGTGGTCTCCACTACTGGTCTCAATTTCAAACAAAAACTGTGTTTAATATAGCAGATAGTGATGGAATAATAGAAAACTGCTAGATAACAAAGCGCTGCGCTACTGCCACATTGGCACAGAACAACGAGAATGAATGTTATTTATTGCGGCGTCTTCGGCCCCCGACCGAATTTGATATTTGCTTGCGCATTGTATCCCGCCAGCATGCGCCCTTAGTGGCTACAAAGCAGTATACAACTCTCTCGCATAGTTAAACTCTATTCTCTTAATTTTTATCGCATTAAATGCAGATTTTGCTTGAAATTGAGACCAATAGTGTAAATTCGCCTTGCTGATATTTGCATTATTATTATTTATTATTATTATTTTTTTCAGCGACCATGACTTAAGTCTTGCAGAACCAACATTTACTCATATGGCACTATCAGAACTATACCGAAAAAATATTTTAAAATATGTTGTTTCTCAAAACTGTGATGGACTCCATTTAAGATCAGGTTTGCCAAAAACTGCCCTCTCTGAACTACATGGTGATATGTACATAGAAGTGTGCAAAAATTGTAAACCACATAAAGAATATTGGAGACTATTTGATGTTACGGAAAATACGGCAAGATATTCACACAAAACTTCAAGGCGGTGTTATACATGTAATGAACCCCTTGTAGATTCAATAGTCCATTTTGGTGAACGTGGTAGCTTGCAGTGGCCACTGAATTGGTCAGGTGCTTGCAAGAATGCAAAAAAAGCAACTACGATCTTGTGTTTGGGATCCAGTTTGAAGGTTTTAAAGAAATATCCCTGGCTCTGGCAGATGGACAAACCTGCAAGAAAACGACCGAATCTGTACATTGTGAATCTACAGTGGACTCCAAAAGATGACTTTGCCAACATAAAAATAAATGGCAAGTGTGATCAGGTTATGCAAAAAATAATGGATATGCTGGGAATTAACATACCCATGTATAACAAACTAAAGGATCCAATATATGCACATGCGACAGAATTGCACAAGTCGGAGTTGCACACGACGACACAGCCAATTTTAAAGACCATCTTTAAAGTAGAGAAACAAGAGGTAAATCATCACGATGAAGTACAAAATGAATTTAATAATAAAGACTGTACAATAAATAATAATTCTGATCTCAATAGGAGTCCAGTAAAGAGATTAACTTCAGAAAACTGTGATAATAGCAATAAGGGTATACGGCAGTGTCTTCCGATAAAGAAAAATAATTCTACATCAAACATGTTCTCTATAGATAGCTTGTTGCAGCCTGATAGTGTTCATCGTCCTGTAAACAAGTACACGATACCTCAAGTAAATACACCAAACTATTTTAACAGCATTTTGAGGCCAGAGCTGTCACTTTTTGGTTATAATTTGCTTCACCAGCAAATGTTAGGTGCCTATTCAGATTTCTTTTTATATCCATATCAAACTAGTTTCCTCTATCCAGGTGTACATAATATTATAAATCCGATTCCCGTATATAAAGAAGAAATTCTAATGCCTAAGGAAGAAATCATAAAAAAGGTTGAACCCTTGTGTGACTTTTGTGATAAACATTTTAAATCCAATTCGTGTTTATTTTACTTGAAAGCAGAACCAGTATTTATTAATCAACAGTTTAGGTTTAGTAAGGTAGAGCAACGAGATAAGGCAAATATTTGTGTGTGTTGTGATTATTCCACAGATGAGGACGATTTGAATTATGTTAATAATTTAAATGATAAAGAAATTAACAATGTAAATGATAAGGATCAAATTAAGAGTAAAATACAAGCGGGCTGGTTTGGGAAAGGTTACAAAAAATGTCGGCGCCCAAAGCGAAAGTCTTTATGAGTAAATTTTAACTTTTGTTACAGTATTACATTTCTAATTTTTTTTTTTTTTACTTTTTAACCTTATGACTGTCCACTATGATTATATTATGTATTTATTACTACGTGTTTTTTTTATGTATAAAATCTAAATAAATGACGAGTTTAAATTTCAACTTTTTTTCACGTTTATACCTTTTCCTTCTTTAATACAAACTTTTGCATATATAATAATAATAAAACGTCTTTATTAAATTAATAAATTTACATTAATTAATTTACTCCCTGGGCGAAGTTTAGCTCTAGGGCTATTCTTACACTTAACCCAATGTAAATAATTACATAAAAAAAACTTAAACATAAATAACAGTAACATTAAATTGAAAAATGAAAGAAAGAAAGTAAAACGTAAAAGTAATGAGTAGATTATCCCAAAAATTATGCAAACAGAAGAATAAGAAAAAAAAGAGAAAAAAATATCAAGAATTAAAATGAGTTGCCAAGTAACTGCTGATCTAAAAGATATTTTTTGAGTTTCTTTTTAAAATTAGGAACGGTATACTTTTTAAAATCTAGGTTTAGTTGATTGTATAAATAAATTGCGTTGTACGAAAATGATCTCTGAAACATGGAAGTGCTATGCAGAGGCATTGTTAATGTGTCTCTGCCACGAACATTAACATTATGAATAGTACTTCTCGGAATCAGTTTTTCTTTAAGGTAGAGGGGTGTTGAAGTTGTGTATAAATTGTGAACAAAAACCAAAATAAAATACTTAAATAAATTGTCCATATTTAACCATTGTATCTGATTAATTTTACTAGAGATATGATCAAATTTTCTAAGATCAAAAACATATCGACAGCAAGTGTTTTGTACCTTTTGAATACGTTTCTTGTTGACCATATCAAGACAAGGATAGTAAACGATGTAGCAATAATAAAAAATGGACAATACAAGGCTCTCACAAAGTTTTTTCTTTAATTTGAAATTCAAAATATCACCATGCAACTTTTATTTGCAATATACATACTTTCCAACACATTTTATAGTATGCATTAAATTAGAGATATGCCGAAGCAGGATTTGTCTGGATAACCGAATACGAAATATTCGGTCAAAATACATAGTAATTTAAATCTGAATTTTGCTTTAACAAGATAATTTATTTCTCCACATAAATCAAACAAAGATAGAATATAAAATTTATAATGAAAAGAACAAATAATGTTTTAAAATATTTCCTCTCAGTATGTGACAGGACAGGTAATTTTAATAATCACAATTAATTTTGATAAGGTAATTTTGTAGGAAAGGTAATTTTGCATAAAACAAAAGTTCTAAATATCACTTTTTGTAACTCATGATTAACGATTAATTATTCCTGTAGCATTTGCTTTGAAATCAGTGGAAAAACTAAAATAAACAACCTTAAGTGTCCCAAATACAACTTGCAAAATGACAAGTTTCGACAAGAATTTTCTAGTTCTGGTAGCCAAATACCTGAGCCTAGTGCTGGGCACAATCGAATAATGGCTATTCAAATACCTTTAATAATCAAATGATCATTGGAACTGTGGTTAGAGCTCGAGAAGTGGAGAAATCAATTTGGCTGGCAGTTGGCTATTTTTATACAATTATAAATTTTAACGTAACTCAATTCTGTTCTTCACTTAAGACGATCCAATTCCGAATGGCATCAACCAATATAGGCATCCACATTCTCAGCACGATCAAAACGCCGCAGACAGTAAACAACTAATCTTAACATGAGTTCAAGTGCACTGGAATTCGCATCATATCTTATCGCTCGAATCACATATCTGATAAATCATGAGCTGCTAAACGAATGACGATTATTCAATCGGCAGTCGGAGACACCGCTCTCCGAGAACTAAATTTTTCGAATTCTCATGACAATTGTATTTGAGATATCTCAAGATATTTTAATGATTGAATGATCGATTATTTTTCATTCGAATTATCCCAGCACTACCTGAGCCGCCTCGGCCATACGCGCAGCCAGGGGGCCTATCGCCTTTTCTATTACTCTCTGTTTTACTCAGTTGACGGAACGTCATTTTTGTCTAGTTTTATTTGATTTAATAAACATGTTAATGTGAATTGGTGAAATTAGTAATTATTAATTATTTATGAATCAGGTAGATTAATTTTTTAGAAAAATGTTCTGACCCTCTAGGGCACCCTGTCCCCTCCCCCTAGATCGAGGTCCATAAAGGAGTAGGTTACCACTCAACTTTTGACCAATAGATTTAATGGCGGGTATACATCATTGTATGCCAGATTTGAAATGGTGTAAACTGGTATGCTTTCCTTTAGAACTTTAAAGTTTATGAATCATGTTAGTTTTATATACTCATGTTTATTATTTAATTTAACATGTTTTAATAATTAAAAGAACAATATAAATGACTCATAATGAAAATAACTGAGGAATAGAAATACTAATTATTGAATAAACTTGTGTACAAAAATAAAAACTACTATTCTCATTAAATTTTATAGTGTCGATTATAAATTCTCACCAAATTTAACCATTTTCTTTAACAAATCTTCACAGGTTATACCATATAATTTTGCATATAGTTTTGAACAAAATCGAACATACAAAATTACGTTTATACAAGGTGGTTTAATAATGCTGACCAACCAGTTTGAAAATGTTATAATTTATAATAATTCTGGCATGTTCCAGTTCATTAATTATGATTTCCGATATGACGGGGATCTTCCCATGTTATAGTTAATATACACAGTATGATCTTTAAATACATGCATCGAGAAAATTCAGGAAATGATTCCCAAACCTATATTAAGATGAAAAACTCAAATAATGTTTTGTCAATAAATTTATTTCGGAGATACAGCGAGTTGATTTAAAAAAAATGCTCTAAATGTTTTCAACAAAGAAGTCTCTAAAAGTACGGCAAGTTTGATAAAAAATCTTCAAGCATTTCAGAGATCTGATTTTTTTTCATTTTCTTTAATATTTTTTCTTAAACTCTTCATTCTCTGGCAAGAGGACATTATAATTACGTAGTAATTCTTCATATTATGCACCTTCCTGGGGATTTTCTTTACTTGTGGTTGGATTGTTTTCCATTTTCGATAGACAATAATGGACTTAAAATTTGTTTAACGATCTCTTTGCGTTCTCTAGTTTTAACATTTTTACCTCTTACAGTTGGGCTGGACATTTTCGTCAAAGTTTCAGGCAACAAATTAAGTGATGTAATAGTTAAAACATAATAAAATTAGCCACAAATTATTTTTCAGTATGTAAATTTTATATTGCCTACCATTTTTTTATAGTTCTTTTGGCAATACATTCATCAATTTTGATTTCATTCCACCTTCAAAATCATCAATTATTGTAAAATGTTTATTGCAAAGTATTTTATTATCGGTGTTAAATTTTCTGGTAATTCTTTACAACAGCCAATTCTATATTTTTCGTGTTTTTTTTATACACACGCGTATAGTGTCTCTATAGAAGACATTTGCTGCAAAGGAAATGTTGCGCAAATGTATAATTACCTATCGTATTTTTGTACTATGTTTTGGGGCAAGGGAAATACGTAGATGTTAATAGTTACTTTGTACCTGCGCTGTCAACCCATGAGTCATATAAAGCAGATATAGAATGTATAAGTTAAATTCCACCAAACGCATTGAAAAAAAATTTTTTTTTTTTGTGGCATTCCCCATCATAAGCGCAACATATAATTATGTAGGATGTATTCCTGACATGACGGAACATCGTACTGTATATTTGTTTTTTTAAGTCAGGCAGAAGTGGCTGCTGTAAAGAATGACCAATTTTCCTTTTCTTTAACATTTTCTAATCCACTCTTTCCTAATTAAAATGTCAGTAGGAAACAAGAAAAATTATATTTTTTCTCCACTCTTCTTTGCCCTCTCAACATTTCTCTTACAAATTGCAACACTGCATATAGTTTCATCATCTTAAAATGATTATTAATTATTAACTGGATATTTCTTCTCAAAATAAATACACTTCTCTTATTGTACATACCTTCTCAAAATAAATGTAATATAAACCAAATATTGTCCTTTATATAATAATCCAAATATCAGTTAAAATGTCAAAATGCATGTAAATACTATAAAAATAGAAGTCCATAACATAACTCCGTGGTCTAGAGGTAACGTACTTGCCTCGAAACTTAGGGGTCCCGGGTTCGGCTCCCGGTCGAGGAACTAGGATTTTTCTGTGAGAGAGATTAATCGTAGTATACTCGAATATTGGGTGTGTGTCCATTGTCTCTAAATGTGTAGCCCTCTCCCACACAAGGTCATTCCAGACCTTCAGGGATAAAGGGGGTTGTAATTTCATGTGGTGTTATTATATTATTATAACTAATAATAATTATAAGCTAAATATCAAAATAATAGCAAATAACCACACAAAACGATTATAAAATGAACACAACAAGGCATACACTACGACGCATTACATTCCCCTTCTGTCTATCCTCACCCAAGTTAAGAGGTAACCTACTCCTTTATGAACCTCGTCCCCTAGATGCATTTTCAGGCTGTGCCACTGGCTTAGGCTGGAGCCAGATACTAAGAAAATAGGCAGAATATAGGAGCAAACCCAAACTCCAGCGCATCCCTACCTTAAATGATGTAAAATTAATTAATATATGCATATAACATGAATTTAATTATTAGATTTCTTTGATATGATTAAAAACAATCCTGTATTACTATTTAATTATTTTACTACATTAAAAACAAAACTACTTCTGAAAAGGATAATAGTCTAATCCAGTATTGTACTTAAATTTAGGCTTATCTAATTTGCGTGCTTCTGCAATGAGGTCCTGGACGTTCTTGCGGTATGGAGGTGGCTGAAGTTCATCATGTAGCGTACATTCAAATGTTTCAGCTTCTTTCTTTTTATAAATTCGTCTCCTTATAATATCTATATCTCTACCATACTCATCAAATAGTTTGTCAATAGAACTCGGCGGCACATTGAATTCATATAAAAAGTAACTAAAAATTAGTTAAAATATATACTATATATACATATACATACATATTTACATTTTAAAGAAATATTTTTTACCTTGCTCTATCGTAGACTACACCATGAGCACTTGTTTTATAAGGCATTTCCCTTGTACCTAAATTTTCCAATTTTCGTATAAACCCGCCTTTATCAAATATTGCATTTGCTGTCCTTTTTAGTATTGTTTTTAATTCGGGCTACAAATACATGTGTTAATTAAAACATAAAAATAAAATATTAGTACACCTTTGGTACACTCCTTAACAACATTAATAATTCATAGGTAATCATTGTATACAGGTATACGAAACTTTAAAAAATGTGATTAGAATTAACTACTTGTGACAAGTAAAATAAAAATTTTCATTTTTTAAGGTTGTAAATAACAATAGACAGTGTCGCCAATATTTGAAAATCACAGAGGTCTCAAAAGTCAAAACTTAATAAATGGGGATTATAAATAACTGAATATTTTATCATAGGTTTTTTTTTTTTTGGTTGTGGTGAGAGTATTTATTGAGCAATATCAGCCACCAAATCTCAAAATGATATATGGGATATTAGAACTACTAGAAGTTCAAAATATATCACGTTGAAAATGACGAACAACAAAAAATAGGTACTTTCGTTTTACCACGTCTTAGCTAACCTGTTTAGTGGTATAATAACAGAGAGTTGTTGAGCAGCCAATTGTGAAATACCGTAACGTTATTTTGACATCTACGCGTGCGCAATTTCAATTAGGAAATGCGGTAACGTTAATAACGGTAACGGTCTGCGTTAATAGAGAGTTATCGCAAATTAACCGTAACGAATACGGTATGCGTTATCCGTTAACGTTATTTAAATAACGTACTAATTTAGCGTTTTGCCAAACAAGAGTTATCGCACGCAGAATACGAACGAAACATGAAACGTAATTTCTAACCTATAAGTGCTGTAAAATCTATTTATAAATTATATTATAAATTTAAAATACTTTATACAAAAGTCAATAAAACGACAATATAGGTTAAGTTGTCACCAAACAAACTGTCATTTGTGAAAATGAACTTCCCTGAAGCTAGGCCCGAGGCAAACCGAGAGTTAACGTAGACGTAAAAGACCTACGATATTCGTTCGTAGATAAGGGAGTACGTTATGCTAGATAACGTTTAGCGGAACCCATAACAAATATGCGCATGCTTAGATGTCAAAATAACGCACCAGAAAATATGGTATATACCTGCGATAACTCTCTAATTTCGGAAGGATAAAGTAGACGTAATATATGTACGTTAACGTTATCGTTATACACATCGTTCTGTTGTCGATCCCTATGATTGATAATAATCTGAATAGCATTATCCATATTGTAATATATAATAATATATGGGTGTAATATTCACTATATAAGTTTTATACACTAACCCAAACAATGAAAATACAAAAGTAGGGTTAGGTTAGGCTGTCAAAGATAACAAATAACGATTGCTCATTAAGTAACTTAACTGTCTCTTTTTTGGAAACACGTTATTTGTAGATACGTATTGAAATAAAGTTATCGTATCTTCATAACGTTACGTTATTTTGGATGCTCAACAACTCTCTAACTATGTATTTTATTTCTAAGATTGATGAAAAGCAACTATTAATAATGTTTAATATTCTTTGGTGGGCCGAACATATTTTCTAATTATTTTTTTTTGTAGCAACTATGTCCGATTCTAATCTAAGATTATTATAATTATCGTATAAATTATGATGTAAACGTGAAATTATCGTAAATCATCAATTTTCGACCAAACACAAATATTGTACTGTTGGCAATACTGATAACAACAAACACAACAGAACATCAAAATCGTAGAAGTAATTTGTTTCGTTAAAATATATTTTAGCATTTTAAAATTTGCCGCTATTTATTACAAAACATTACAATAGATGTATTTTCGAACTGATTTAACTGATTCAAGTTAACAAACTGATAGTACCAAGCCTTATTACAGGATGCAATCAAGCTCACTACTCTCACTTTATTCACTTGAATCGGTTAAATCAGTTCGAAAAAATACACCTAATTTGTGGTATGTTGTCAGTACAATATTTCTTTTACTCGTGGCTACCCTGATTGATCTGTATATGGTCACAGATACATAAGTCGTAAATATAATATAACCAATGAAGTATTACACTTCATTGAATATAACAGAATAACCCATTCTGTGATAATATATTATTCAATGCGTATTATAATATCTCTGATAATAGGGTAGGTAGGTGATAATAGGCCATAGTAGTTTTTCTTAACACGAAGAAATTGGAGTACTTTACAGGTAAATCTAAAGGACAAAATTGTTGCTAATGTGCTTGCTAAGTTTATTGTGTGTTTGGTGTGTTTAATTTGATTATTTCCCCAAATGTCAGATGGATCAACAGAGCAACTGAAGAAATTTGTCTTTTCTTCTAAATATAACAGCGGAGAATCGCAAGAAGAAAAGTTAGAAGTGATTATTCCTGAGGTACCGTTATAATTATAGTTTTATGGTTAATTAAAAAATAACCATAATTTTTGTTACAGTTTATTTTTATTTTCAGCTTCTTCAGGCAAGTTACTCATTCTACACTTGGCCTTCTGCCCCAGTCTTAGCCTGGTTTCTCTGGGAAAATCGCCACGAACTTCAGGACAAAAGAGTTTTAGAACTAGGATCAGGAACTGCCTTACCAGGCATCGTTGCAGCAAAGTGTGGTGCCATAGTAACCCTAAGTGACTCTGCTACACTTCCTAAATCTTTAGCACACACAAAACGTAGTTGTGAGTTAAATAATCTGATAGTGAATCAGCATATTAAAGTAATAGGTCTTACTTGGGGATTATTTTTAAGCAATCTAGATTCAATTGGCCCTATTGACTTAATTTTGGGATCTGATTGTTTCTTCGAGCCTGCCAATTTTGAGGATATTTTAGTTACAGTGGCTTACTTGCTTGAACCTAATATAGACGCTAAATTCATTTGCACTTACCAAGAGCGCAGTTCGGATTGGTCAATAGAACATTTATTGGCAAAGTGGGACTTGGACTGCCAAGTACATGATATAAGCAATTTAGGTGCTAGCACAGGATTAGATATTCACGAATTAATTGGCGACCACAGCATTCACTTGCTCGAAATTTTCAGAAAATCTTAATATATACTATATATATATATATAATATGGCTGGAAATGTAGTTCGTAACCTGTACAAGTTGTATGTTGGTAATCTTCCATGGACTATTGGTCATAACGAACTCAAGAAGTATTTCAGTAAATTTGGCCACGTTAATTTAGCTACAGTGGTTTTCGATAAAAAAACTGGATTAAGTAAGAACTTCGGTTTTGTCACTTTTAGCAACCGTGAAGGGTTTGAGAAGGCTGCAAACATACAATCGCATAAGTTAGAAGGAAATACTATAAAAGTCCAGCCTACTTCTGGTAGTAACATTTAAAATGGCAAAATATATAGATAACTATAACGATCTTAAAGAATTGGGGATTGATTGTGACCAGACTAACGATTCTTTAACTGAGATTTTTAATAGAGCAGCCAGCCATTTGCAAAGTTTACTGCCAAATATAGATAGTCAAATGCTTTTGATACTTTATGGATATTATAAGCAAGGTTCTGAAGGTATTTGTAATGTTCCAAAACCAAGTTGGTTTGATATGAGGGCAAAATCAAAGTGGGAGGCTTGGAATAAACTGGGTAATATGCCCCAAGTAGAGGCAAGAAGATTGTATGTTGAATCTATTAAAAAACTAGACCCAGGCTTTGATGATTCTGAAGACAAGCATTTGCCAAAAGAACAGTGGGTGAAAGTTTCATCTATGCTAGATGATACATTCATTGCGGATTGTGATAAGACAATGGTGGACCATATTAAGGAGGGTAATATTGAAGAAGTAAAGAAATATTTAAACTCTTCAAACATTATAGCTACGATCAATGAAAGTGATGCAGATGGTTTGGCTCCTATTCACTGGGCAGCAGACAGTGGCTTTCTGGAAATTGTTAAAATTTTGATTAATTCAGGAGCTGAGGTGAATTTACAGGATGCAGATGGACAGACTGCTCTACATTATGCGTCAAGTTGTGGACATGTTGAATGTGTCAAGTACTTATTGGAACAAGGTGGTCAAACTGACAGCATAGATAATGAAGGCTGTACCCCTTTATCTGTGGCTTCTGATGACTCTGTTAAAGAATTGTTAAGTAATGGCTTGTAGTATTTCTTTCAATGATTAATAAATCATTTAGTTATATATCCAATTTTGTTACTTATTCTTA
>JANEYF010002186.1:1552500-1752500 GCA_029963845.1 Rhamnusium bicolor | reverse complement strand
AATCCGGCATCTACAAGGATATGGAACATCCCGCCTCCTCCAGGAACGGAAGAAGAAGAACTGTCCAACACTAGCAGAAAAGATGATTTTACTAGTGGAATCCGGGCTATCGACCGCATAAATCCATACTTAAAAAGCACGGAGTATACTGAATTTGAAAGGAAGTGCTCGGCAGAACACAGTAGGTATCGATCAAAATCACGAAGTCGTTCTCGTGATAGACATCATAGGAGGCGAACTTCTCGAAGCAGATCTAGAGAACGTTCCCGACGATCTAGGTCTCGTTCACGCCGTAGGCATAGACGGAGATACAGTTCATCAAGAAGTGGTTCACGATCACCCAGCTATCGTCATGGTCGACGTAGGCATGGCAGACATAGACGTTCTTCCTCTAGATATTCTCGTTCTAGATCGAGAAGTCCAACACGGGCACATTCTCACAGATCACGCAGATCTAAATTAGATCGAGACAAAAAGTCGTCCACTCCTCGAAAATCTTCAGAAGAGAAACCTTTATTAGATGCAGACATCAATGAGGTTGATATGAAAATAGAAGATGAGGAGGAGGAGGAGGAAGAGGAGCTCGATCCCATGAAAGATAATGTTTTTAAAAATGACGGATCATTTTTAGAAATGTTCAAAAAAATGCAAGAACAACAACAGCAGGTGCAAAAAGCACAGGAAACAGTTACATCTACTGAAACTAAAAAACCATTAGTTCCTGCTTTCGGTAAAAGGCGAGGTGGTAAAGTATTAAAAACAGGTCTAGTTCAAAAAGTGAGGCTTAAAAATGAAGAGGAGAACAATGCCCAAGATGCTTGGTCAGTGTATATGAAGGAAGTGAGACGATATAAAGAAGCATGTTGTGATGATGATTCCAAAACGAGGCCACTCGTTAAATAGACTAGTTTTTGTTAGATTGTTTAGAATATCGACTAATTTTTATTGGTAAAGAGGATTTTTTTTATATAGTATGTGATGTTTTCAGTAATACAGTTGGTAATATGTGAATAAGATTATTTTGTTGTATACACCAGAAAATATTGATTGCAAATTAGATCTTGGCATAATTTCAGACATTTAAATCCAAAAATGTTTTCCGTACCTATTAAATGAATATAAAAAGTTTCAGAAACAAACAAGAAATAGCTAAAGATTAAAAGTAAAAACTTTTAAAAATCTGTTAAGAGTTATAAAAACATTGTTTAATACTAAAGTAAATAAAAGCATTTAAAATCATGTTTTTTTATATTTCTTTAGAAAAGACATGAAAATTACTTAACTATGTCCATGAACTTCAATTTAACGGGGAAGTAAATGATTGTGTAATATAATGGGGCCAGTTTATCAATGCTCAGTTAACCCTTAACTATTTATTACAATGATACACATCAATACAATACAAATCATCGCATACATCTTTTGATACCTAGTGAAGCTTACTTGCTATTAAATATAAGATACTACCCGAGTACACAACTGTTAAACATTTTTCTTTGGTTATTCTAATTAGAGTTTACTACGCGTGATAAACCGGCTCTCAATTCATAATTGAATAAGTAGAAAATATTATTTCCTTTATTAAATCCTATTTTAGATAGCTTACTCTTCTAATACTATTTTTAGTAGATGTAGAATGATAACAGCTTATTTTCCATCTCAGCCTTTTTAGGAATACAAGAGGTTGTGGTGTTGTACGTACATCTGCTATAATTTTGATTTTATTGAATGTAGTGAATTTTAATCATGTAGTTACTGCTTACTGATACATTGTACACTTATTATCTTGTTTTATATCTTAATACATTTTAAAATAATTGTTGCAATAAATACATACTGGTGCCATTATATTTAAATTATTTAAGCTGCAAATGACGTGCCCCTCAAGTTGAATTTTCTAACCAAGATTTGGTTATTGTTTATTGGCAGCATATTTTTGTTCCACAGTAAATGTGATGCATAGTATTTATAATTTAAATAAGATTGTAAGAAATTATATACTTCAAGAGCATGTAGTACTAAATAAGTGTCTCTTTGAAGGGATAAAATACTAGCATGATTCTATAACAAAATTTATTTTGCAGTTTCATAAAATGATTTAATTGAGAATAAAATATAATAGAGATAGTAAATGTTTAGTGTTTAATAATACATTCCCAGAATTTTCATATACAGGGTGTTCCAAAATTATGTAGCCAAACTCTTACAGTAAGTAGTAATAATAATGTAAAATGAAAACATAAATATTTGGTAAATAATACATAGTAAAGGAGTTACCCCTTTCAAAGATGGAAGGGAAAAAATATTGTTTGGGCTGTAACTTAGATACATATCGTATGAGAATTACATGGTTTTACGTAACAAATTACCGTTTTTTACAGGAGAACGAATTTAAGATTACAGTCCCCAGAAAAGTCACTTTGGTTTCATTTTTATATGTGGAACATATGGAACGAAGTAATTCAGTATTTTCATGACCTGATACATGTAGAATGGTTTAAATTTATCCAAAATTGTAGGTATTATAGGAAAATTAACTAACCTTTTTGTTTGTACTCAAAACCATATGCCTCTGTAAAGCATACTTTGGTATAAAAAAATGCAAATTGTATAAATTTTAGTTTTTTTTTTTTTTTTTCATTACAGATATGTAAAAACGTGTAAAAATGAATAGTCTTCATTGTGATTTCAATCACTAACGAAAAATATAGATTGTAGCAAACAATTACTTAGGATCATATGAAAATAGAATTTATGGTACCATTTTTCATTTAATAATGAAATTTACTATCCAGAAAAATGTAGAAAAATATTTACAGTAGGTTGTAATAAAAATCTGTTTTGTGTAAAATGTCGCTTAGAACCTTATGGTTCTCATGTGATGAATATCAAACGTTAGAGATTACTTTTTGTTTAGGATTTAAAGTGTTCTACGTTTACTTTTCAATAAAGCCGTCAGGACCGGCGGACATGGTTGCATGTATTAATAAATATTTTTCAATTCGTTAGCGTTATAAAAAATTTGACTCAACCTCAAAAGTCTTCTGCCTGCATTATATGCTTCTTCTAATATAATTAATATTATTAATGTAGTAGGATTTCATCATTTAAATTAATATATGTCAAAATGAATATAGTAGGAAAAATCAACTTAATGTTTAAACATTTTAAAGAAACCAATTTTACATTTAAAAGTTTTGTGAATGGTAAGGCAGCAGTGGGGTGTTAATCGGATAAATGTCCAGTTGATTTAAGAGAAAATGGTAAATCCTGTCGAAGTATAAAAGGTATAATAATGATAGAAAATTAATTTTTTAATAGAGCTAACAAATTCAAAAATGTTTATTAATACAAGCAATCTAAGTCCCATGTGCACCACCCTTGACACTTTTTTTGAAAAGGAAATATAGGACACCGTTAATATCCAAAACAAAAAGTATTCTCTAAATTTTGAAATATGTATCTGTTATGGTTTCTGAGTTACAGCACAAACAATATTTTTTTTCCTCTATCATTTATAAGAATGTTCGTTTTACCTTCAGTCCATCTACTTACTATAAAATTTTAGCTACATATAATTTTGGAACATCCTATATGTTATAGTATGCTAATATTAGCAATGGGTTTTGCATGGTAAAAGAGACAAATATGAGATCCAATTGATCTGTTAATAAATAATTATTTCTATTATTGTTTGTAGGTTTCCAAAGATTTTGGAACAATAGCATTTAAATGTTAAAAGTGCTGTTATATTATCTGGGATTCATTATTACACTAAAAAGCATTTGCGAAATTTTTTTTAAATTTGTGTTCAAGGTACCTAATCTCATTTGAAAGTTTTCAACTATTTGTCGTTTAATCTAGTTTTTCAATTTATATGGGGTTATTTTGGCACACTTTGACAATGTTGAAAGGTACTATAATAACCCCGATTTTGTCTTTTCTGTATACTGTAGAGGGAAATTTATTAGAAGTCATTAAATTACATCAATATATTAGAAACCATTTTTTCTCACACTATTTTTGTGTATTAAATCGCTTTCAAAAATGATACGTCACAGGCTGGTGTTTTTGAAAATGTGTTCTACCTGTTCTTCTAAATAATTATATTATAGGCAATATTAATAATAACTATGAATGCAAAATGCTTTTCACCAAACATTTAACGTAACATATTGTTCTCTGATATTACCTTATATGGTTGGATAGAGAGAAGAGGTTTACTTGCTTCCTTCCTCTCCCCCAATATTTGAGGTCATATTCTTTTTTGAGGAGTTCAAGCACATTTTTAAAAAATATCCTCATAAAATAAATTGGTGCCACTACCAATATGTTTAAACTAGAAAAGCTAGAGAAAAACTGTCGTAAAACTATCTAAAAATTTGTTTGTATAAAAGGTCACTTGGTAGTCCTCACCTAACAAGATTTAAATTTCCCGCTCGTGTAATAAATTTTAACACATTAAGGAATGACCCTGTATTGAGGAGAAGCAAAATGCCCATTTCATGTCATAATCACACGCCATCTCCTGTAAATGGTCCCCCGAATAGGTTTGTTCATTTGTGTTGCTTAAGCCATTTAATGTAATTTTACAGAGATGTCCAGGGGGGTAACCAGCATGCAGTAGTTGGGACATAACTGATGCCCTACTGTGCAACAGTCTGTAATGTGTACCATGCAATGCCTTGTAATATCCTACAATCCTTGTAATACCCTGTGTAATATCCTTGCAATTCTTATACAATTTATTATAAAGGGAAATTCATACCACAAACAAATGAAAAAAATCACATTCTTTTCGGCACTGAGTCGATTAAGATGTAGACTATACAATGATGAATTGTGATTTCGCAATAAATTTTAAACATTTCACCTGAGTTTTTCCCACGAAAATATCTTTAATGTTGTTTGCCAAATTTTTCGATCATTCTAAAAAATTTAATATTTGGAGTCCTTTGCACATGGTAGTATATTATATGGTACTATAATATAATATCACTTTTTGATGTACAGTAAAGATATAAACAGATTCAACAATGAATACAGCATATTAGCAGTAATCCAACACCAAATTTTAAATCGGGAACCGTCTTGGTCAGATTTATATTAACATACTCTATTATTCTCAGAAACGAGCACAGAAAGCAATTTAATCTCAAATACACGAAAAGAATTGTTAAATCAAATAAATATTTTTTTGTCAATTGAATTTATTTGCATTTAATTTATCCAAGAATGTTCACTTTTCATCTATTTTAAGTCACGAGTCAATTTTTAGAAATATTTGTTCACTGAATTTTTTTGTAAGGTAAAATTAGTTAGAAGCACTGCTTTTAGACGAAGGAGCGCCGAAAAATTAAACTCGCCCCATTACCAATATAGGGGCTATTATTTGTAAAAATGTGTTCAAAATTTATAATATATAAGGTGTCCGGGTAATATGTGTACAGTGTACACAGAGAATTTTTTCTAAAATTTCGTACATATACTTAGGGTCCTACGAAAACGAGTTATCACTTGATTTGCTGCCTTCATTAAATGAGAAAAATTGGTAGTGACCCTAGCTTATTGTTTGGGAATATTGAAAAAGTATCCATTCACTGGACTTAATCTGCTGGATTTGGATGGAGGTGAGCAAATAAACCAGATAGGCTCTCGTATATACTAAAATTGGCATTCAGAAATAGATTTTTTTGTGCATTTTCTTTAGAAACCATAGTCCATTTAAAAAATTGCATATGACCAAAGTTGTAGATAATATGGACATTAGTTTTTGATAAGAAAGTTTTATCAAATGTTTTTTGGTTCTTAAATCTGTAATATATAAGTAAAGTAAAAAGTAACAAGTTTTTTATAAAATTGTGATAAGGCCGTTTTTGTGACATTCCACTTCAATTAAATAATTTTAATGCATTAATATATTGGATAAAACATATAAAATGTGAACTAAAAAGGCAATAGTTTGATAGCTAGTGTTAATTATTTAGTATTTTAATGTGAGAAAAAATATTAACAAAATAACCGTTTGACGATAAAGATGTTTGTGTGTGATGACGATTTCCAGGTTGGGGGTAGCTCGTCTCCTGATGTCGGTGATTGACCCTGGTAGAGGAAATAGGCAAAAGTTAAATAAATGATTAAAAATAAAAAGAAAAAATCTGTTAAAATGACTAAATGTTGTCTTATATCAAGAATAAATTATTACATTATTTTTTAAATACTATTGATATGACTGATAAACATTTAAAGACATTAAAATAGGATACATAAACAAAAAGTACAAAAATGGACATTTACTATAAAAGTCTCGAGTTAACTGCACAGTATAGCTGTCTTATTGGAATGGATAATTATGTTGTAACTTAGGAATGCATTAAGTCCAGAATATTCTAGTGTACCAAACCTACCCTGTGCTCTAGTGGGGACAGTTTAGTTTATTTCTCAGTTGTACCCCTCGGATGGTATCTCAAAATCTTTAGATACATGGAATTGTGACCATTATAACATTCACAACATGTGAAGGAAAGAATTGACACTCAATATTTTTGAAATACACAATAGAATTCAGTTATGGATACATTTTGTACTCACTTCTGGCATATAAACAAATACAGTCAATCAAATTTACAATAAACAAGTCCACTATGTCGACTCAAACACTATAAATTTTCATTACTCGAGTTCAGGGTGTTAAAAAAACGAATTCCATTACACTGTTTCTTTCAACTTTAAATTTATACATAATGCGTAGAATTTTCATATTTTTGTAGGTTTTGCAACCATATTTATTTTATTTCAACATGTATTTATTTGCTATGGAATACTATTACATGGAATAAATCCTGCATAAATTACCTTCAGGGATACAGGGGGTTGCATTTCCTTTGGACTGGGGTGTTTAATTTAAAAAGAATGTATTATTATTATCATATATACAGATAGTTCAACCTGAGATTTAAGATATAAATTAATATACTATGTATAACAATATATTATTTTTGTTATGCCTGAAATGTGATGGGTACTTTGGTCAAATCAAATCTTATTATTCATACACAAGTTTTATAAGACCCTACATGTAGCTTATTTTTCACATCTTCAACGTAAAAGTAATTGTTCAAATTTTGTGGATGACCTTTTGAAATATTTTTCATAGACATTTAGCAAACAGTCGGAAAAATAGGCTTTTAAAAAGAAACTAAAAAAGCTACCAAAGTATTAATTTCTAATCATTTTTTTAATAAATCACTATGTTTGAATTAAATTTAAGAATATGTATTTAAAAAAAGAATAATAAATAAAATAATATGCAAGATGTCTTAAATAATATATAGAAGGAGACACTATTTTATGTTATTCAAATTTAGTTTAATTTATCCTGGCGTAGATATTAATACATTGTTCTCTGATGCCTAAAAATAAGCATTGATTTATTATTTGTATATGCAGGCAATATTTAATTTGTATTGTTTATTTTCTCTTTGATAGACTCTTTAATTCAAAAGATAAATTGATTGTAATTTAAGCAAATAAAGCATGCATTGATTTATTTATAAAAGTATAATAGGTTTACTCTTTTGGATGTAGTTTTTAGATTTTACGTTAAAATAGTTTCATTTTGTTTTCACCTTTCATAGTCAGTGTAACAAAATAATTATATTTTTCTCTATATTTCATCCATGGTACGTGAGGGGAATCTAGTAATTTATGATAAAAGTATCACTTCAGATCATAAATAACAAAATTTTTTAAGAAGGCCATCTCAAAATCAACTATGTAACAAAAATTACCCAAAATTAAAATGGAATAATGGGACTCACTTATAGTCTAGACTACTAAATTTCAACTAATTCGCGAAAATTTATAATAGTTTACTTGAAACAATCTAAATATAATATTTTGAGTTACCTAATGATGAAGCAAAAAGGGATCCTTAAGCCCGTTTTTTTTTGTTTTTAAATGTGATTGTGGAAATTATACATTTTAAAATTTATATTTTTTTCCCATTGAAACTATATTAAATCATTGGAAAGCATTTTTTTGATATGAATTAGAATGGTATCATATCATCTCAAAATTAGTTAAATTCATCTTAACGTCAATAATAGATGCAGATGGTCATTTTTATTTAAGACTGGAAACATAAGAAAAGCATACAAAATATTTGCTTTTTAATTTTCAAAAGTAAAATTATATATTTTTACTTTAGAGCTTGTTCTTCATAGTAACAGTTTTAAGTTAGTTTAATATCTATAAATATAATTATCAAGACAGTAGGTACCTAATTGGTTATATTGTATTTGAGGAAGTTTAAATTACTCACTAGTACCCACTCTATATTATTTGTGGCATATTCTTTATCTTTATTAGGATTGTCTCCTACTTAAATATCATTTAAGATTTTTAAAAATTCAAGAAATCTAAACGATAGTATACTTATCTCTAATAATTAATAAAGCTCTCTGTCTGCAAGTTTACATCAAATGAAGTTGGGGGGTTTTTGACAGGGTGGGTCAGATTTTAATCAGAAAAATTTGGGAATCAATAGAATATGCCAAAATAATATGAATTTGTCATACTTGTATAAACCTTTTTGGGATTGAGGTCGCATTTCTCTGGAAATAATTGAGAGATTGTTATGAAATTCAGAAGGTGCAATTTTAAGCTATAAGTTCATATGACAAATACATATTTTTGGCGTGCTCTATCGATTCTTTAAATTTCCTGATTAAAAACTGGCCCACCCTGTATAATCAAAATTTATTTAAAAAAAAACTGCCAATTCCTTATATGAGGTAGGTAACCTTTTCTTTAATATTTCTTGATTTTTTTTTTTTTGATCGGAAAGACCGATTTCCCAATAAGGAAAATAAAATGTTTAACAGATTATATAGAAATGTTATACTATTTTATATGAAAATCTACAGTCTTAGTTGACAAAATATCAATTTTTCCCAGTCACAGAATTATTGATAAGAAAGATTTTATGTTGGTATCCACCTGAAATGAAGAAAATATACATATATCATTTTTGTTCCAGCCATAATGCCTGTTGCAATCAAAGCTGAAGATATTAAAACTGCACCCTTTGACCCACGTTTTCCTAATACTAATCAAACACGATACTGTTACCAAAGCTATTTAGACTATTATCGTTGCCAGAAAGTACGAGGAGCAGATTACAAGCCATGCGAATATTTCTCCAAAGTATTTCATTCCATATGCCCTAATTCTTGGATTGAGAAATGGGATGACCAGAGGGAGTCTGGAACATTCCCCGGCAATATTTAATTTAATCTTTGTATTAATATAGTTGCTTATGTAGCCATTTCTTTTTTAAAAGCATTACAAAGTTATCGTATGTAAATGTTTATGTTAATAAATTAATATTAATTAATCTACTTTCATTATAAAGGTTTATTTATATCATCATATATTCACTATTTAAGCAAAACACTAACAGTAAATTATATGTGTACAATTCCAACGTTATCTGTGCAACAAAATTTTAAGAGACAACACCATGTTAAAATATCTCAGTTGTGTTAAAACAAACAATCAAACAACACCAAACATGTAACAAAATTTAAACAAACAAATAATAATTAATAGTGTAAGTAAGTAGTGTAAAATAACCATAACTGTGTTTTTAAAATATTATAATTGTAGTTCTCTGATGATGGTGTAATAATGTTAAAAAAAAATAATATTAAAATTAGTGATATCTGACCGAAATCCCCAAAAAACTATATCAGATATTAGTAGCATAGAATAGACACTTATGTACATATTTACTGCTCAAATATATGAAACTTTACATATGTTATCTAGGGTGCCAAGAAAGAACTCTACTGAATAGCAGTAAAATAATTGGTACACCAGGGAGAGCATGTCTCAAGGGGGCGAAAAAACTTGCGTGGAGTCAAAAAAATGTTTCAAATAAAAATTGTTTTAAAGGAGTTGGACCTCGGACAGATGGCGGTCGTAGGCTGTCACCTGGGAGGCCAGCTAGTAGGCGGTGAGGTGAGCCCACGTGGCCAGTCTCGGAAGATACCTATACTCAGGAAGTCTGACATTCTGCCAGCAGTGCGGGCAGACACTGCACTGCACACAAGACCATACAAGAGACACAAGACTACATCTGTGGCACTGCAGACAGACCCAAGAGGTTGGTTACTTGGCAACTCGCATCAGGAGCGTGGTTCGGAGTCCGCACTATAATCTGTAGGTCCCTAGGTAAAAAGAATCAATTGTGGCCTACTTGTCTAGTAAAACAAACATTTAGTTTCTTTTATATAAATAAAATAAATGAAAAAGAATTAAAATACCTAATTAATCCTTTCATGTTACATTGAATGTGATGAGAAAGTACTATCGAGAAACGCCTTGAGACCGGTTTTTTTTTTAGCTCGGCGTTATCTTATTTTCAAAATGTAGGTATCCTATTATATAATTTGTTGCCACCCAGTAATTAACAATGTGAATAAAGCAAATAACATTTAATCAGCCCAATAAAATAAAAAGTATATACATAAAAATCATTAAGTAACTACAAATGAAAATGTTACAATTAATATATTTTTAAAATTGGTCCGACATTAATTACTTCCTCACCCCCTCAAAGTGAGGAAATTATGTATTCGTGAAAAAAATTTTGATAATTTTTATTGCATATTTCTGGACGAATTATGACGAAACACAAAATTTCAGACAGAAACAATTTTCTGTCTGTGTGTATGTCTGGTTCGCGATAGCAGCTATAGTTTTTGAAATAAAGCTTTCAAATTTAGTACACATTCTAGAGGTCGGAAGATACTGAGTTCGTTAATAAGCAAAATCGGTCCCAATTTTTGAAACATCAAAATGTGACTTTTGAAACGTCAAAAATGTGACTTTTGAAAAGTGTCAAAAATTACTATATTATAAACTCCACCACACGTCGAGTTTTACTACGGTGAGGAAGTTCTGATCCCCAAGTAATTGGCAGCGGTTTTTTTTAATTCCTCACCTTTCAAAGTGATGGTTATATATTCGTGAAAAAAATTTTGAAAATTTTTATTGAATTTCTGAACGAATCTCGACGAATTATGACGATACACAAAATTTCAGACAGAAAAAATTTTCTGTCGTGTTCGCGATATCAGCTCCAGTTTTTGAGATAAAGCTTTCAAATTTAGTACGCGCATTCTAGAGGTCAAGGAAGAGATTGAGTTCGTTGATGAACAAAATCGGTCTAAAAAAATATTAGTGACATTCCAGGAGTGCGACTTTTTTGAAACGTCAAAATGTGAAATTTGAAACGTCAAAAATGTGACTTTTAAAACGTCAAAGTAACTTTTTTGAAACGTCAAAAATTACTTTTATATTATAAACTCCACCACACGTCGAGTTTTACCACGGTGAGGAAGTTCTGATCCCCAAGTAATTGACAGTGGTTTTTTTTACTATCTCTATACCTAATATAGATATAAGTAAAAATAAAATTATACAAATGAATAATTTATTTTCGTCAAGCTTTTGTCGAGTTAAATGTGCAACTTCCTATTAAGTAGTCATAGAAAAAGTATATGATTCTACTCGCGTGTAATGGTTACTTAAGTATATCATATTCATTCCAAAGATTAAATATATATTCGTAAAGATACGACACTCAGACATTGACTTATTTTCAAGAGAGATATTCTAATTTAAAAGCAATTAAAGGACTATTTGTGAGCACTACGCATGTGCAGCAATAGGGTATGTCTGATTGGTGAAATCGCATGCCACAAATGTTTATTGTGAACAAAATACATAATAAATATTGTTATGGATGTTGCTCACAAAATATGGCTCTTATTCCTACCTCTTAAAGGGACGAGGTCACTTAGAACAGTAGCGAGAGATCAAAGGAATGCCGACGAAGCATTGTAACTTTATTAATCTTTGACAAAAGAGTAATCTATGATATATATTATTATGAGTAAAATACATTATGCATATTTCTCATTATGAATATTTCTCCCTATTAATAGGACGAGGTCACTATAAAGAAAGCTGTTTTCACAGAACAGGCTCTTTTGTGGTGACAAAAGATCAAAGGATACCGACGGAGCGTCGTATCTTTATGAATATATATTTCATCTTTGTTCATTTGGATTAATTGCGACACTCTCCTTATCGTTACGCTCTCATTATGAATATGAATAATATCCTACTTTTATACTTCTGACAATAATTGTGCATTATAGGTTTTGTTGTTATCTTGTATAATATATAGGGCCAGTTACACGAACGTGGTTCAGCTGAACTTGGTTTTAAATCCAAGGTTACAATTGTATTAATAATGGTATCCTTGGATTTTAAACCAAGTTTAGCTGGATTTTGGTCGAACCATGTTCGTACAACCGGCCCTTATAAATATTTGTCCAAATTGAATGTGTGACGGCCTTAGATAAAAGGTGACGGCAGATGCAGGTGCACTTTACAAGGTACAAATCTTGGCACTATATTCTACACATTGCTGCAATCAGTTCGTTAACTTAAATCATCAAAGAAATACTGCTCTTCTCTAACCATAGACTTTTGGAAAAAAAATTAAAATGGTATTCTGTGTGTGGTTTTACGTAGTTGGCGAAACTGATTGACATTTCCTTTCTAACCTGGTTAATTTTTTCTAAAATTGTATATTGAAATAAAATGGCAGACGAAGAAACTGTAAATGGGAATACGGAAGAATTGCCAGAAAAGTCGCAGCAAAAGAAGGCCGCAAAATACGATAGTGGGGCAGCAGATTTGGAGAAAGTAACAGACTATGCTGAGGAAAAAGAAATATCGACTCAGGATGTTGCTGGTGCAATATCAGCTATTGGTGATCGAAGAAATAAAGCAGCTCTCGAGAAACAAGCTAGAGAAAAGGAACTATTAAAGGTTTCAATAAGAAAAGAAGATGTAGATCTTATTGTACGAGAAATGGAAATATCTAGAGCACTAGCAGAACGTACACTTCGTGAATATCATGGAAATGTTGTTTGTGCACTTATAGCACTAACAAATTAATATTCTATATCTTGGTAAAGGATGATTTTATAATAAACATTTTTCCATGTTGATTTAAAACATTTTCTTAATGTTTTATGTTTCAATGCAAAAAATTTCAACATCGTAAAAGCAAATTGTGAGGAATGTATTTAATATTTTAGTTTATGTAAACGGAACTATTATTGGGTGATAAATGAAAATTTGTAATTAGATTTAAAAACATTTTTTATTGGCTAATTTTATAAAATAATTATAAATATTCTCTATCCATAGGTGTTTTCTTTGATTTTTTTATCCCTTGCTCTTGGAAACCATCTGTGTTTTGTTGTGTGAGTAATATTCATTAGTTCTTGTCTAGCCTGCTCTGGTGTTTTTTTATTAAAAATTTCCATAACCTCCGGTGTGAGTTGAGTTTTTAAAACGGAAGAGTTTTCTTCTATATTTTCTTCGGGCAATGGTTTTGTGCACTCATATGGAAAGTCTGATTTTGGATGCCACGCCACTATGGTGGTCCCATCTTTTGTTACTACTATTTTATGCTCTCGATTTACTGTAGATCTATATCTATGGGTCACTTGAACGGTCACCAATTGTGAAATGTTAAGTCTAGTGGTAATTATCCTCAAAGTCATAGCTACAAATGATTAGATTTTACTTACATATAAACACATTTTATTATAATTACCCGTTACCTGAAATTAATTCTAAATCAATTTTACTACATTGCCTATATTTTTTCGACCCAACCTCAAACATGTACTTTCGGCACGGAATTATTCTGTACTTTCGGCACAAACGTACTCTGTGCTTTCGGTTAGGTTTTTTTTACTGGATGTCGATCGAGTCCTCATGGATCGAGGTCTTTTACGGACCGATGGTAATCACGGTGGGAATAGATCGAGGTGCGTAAAGGACGGATCTCGGTAATAGGTGGTAATAGAGATGGCGCAAACGGCGATTTTTTAATCACAGTGATCACGACGGCGATTGTTCAGCAATCACTGTTCTTTTTAGCAGTGATTATATCACTCTTTAGGCCATTCAGCGAGTAATGAACAAGTGGGAGCGTGGAGAGCGGTCGTTTGTTCAAAGTTTAAAACGATTTAGAATTTGGTGCTTTCACGATTGTCGTGTCGCAGTCACACGTATCCACACCACACACAGTTTGTCTCTCTCTGTTCGTCCGTTCTCAATTAATTGTTTTTCTTAGGTCAGTTTTCATTTTCACTCACAGTTGATAGTCACACATGCATTATATATTATTTAGTAGTAATACGTACGTGAATTGCGAACGCAAGGGAATGCGTCTAGTGTCTAATTTAAGCTTTGACATTTATGTAAAGATATCAAAATATATTTATAGATTGGGTTATTATAAAACAAATTAAAAAATATACGTTTAGGCAAAAGAAAACAATATACTATTCGAAATAAAAACAAAACCAGGTATAAAACACATTTTAAAACAAAAATAAAATTCCTCAAAAACACATTTTAAAACAAAAATAAAATTCCTGCTCAAAAACAGCAAATCAAATTAACCGTCTAGAAAATGACGTCACGACTATTATGATCCGTTCTAGTAATCTACTCATGCGGTAGCTATTTGGCGACTGCGATATGCGCCGAGCGACAACGTAGAGAGCAGACCAATGACTTCAGATTCTGAAGTCATTGGAGCAGACGCTATGACGCGACACTAGCGTCTACAGATAGGTTGCAATTGGCGTTGATGCTCCAGAAGACATGCGCGAGATAGGCGAAGCCTAACTTAGTTCATAGATAAGTATTAATAAATCCTTTTGGAATCGTTTGTTAGCCAGAAACTCGTTAGACGATAGTAAAGGGCAAGGAAAATCTTACTAAAAAATATTTATTTAAAAAAAAAAAAATTATAAGTTTGCGATTCGAACACTGGACCTACCGCGTGCTAAGCGAGTATCTTCTCTGTCGTCTAACGAGTTCCTTGGTAACAACCGATTCCAAAAGGATGACAAAATTCATAGTTGCAATCTCGCGCATGTCTTCTGGAGCATCAACGCCAATTGCAACCTATCTGTAGATGCTAATCGACGCGACGATAACAGAATTGCCGAGTACGGCCGAACTGGCGAAAAAGAAAGGAGTGATTTAATCACCAGTTCTTTTTTCGTCAATCACTGTTAGTGATTGCTCAGTTAAAAGAACCGGTGATAAGTAGCAGCGATGGTGATCGCCGTCACATCTCTAGGTGGTAATGCTTTGAATTTGTAGCGTTTTCCATTGCTAAGATTTGTGCGCACCCAATGCAAAAGTGGATTTCGTTGGTTGGGCCAGGGCAAATTTTTAAATTTCATTTGGAAACTAGAGCATCAGTTCCTGCAAATTCTTTGTCACCAGATTCTAGAGGTCGTCTGCTGCCAGTGCAATTAAAAAATTGTGGAAAATATGTGAAGGGAGAAAGCTGTTCATTTTTAACTAGCTTACGGAAACACCTGCCAAAATTAAAGGGTTTGTTGAAAACGTTATAAAATTTATATTGAATTCTTGTCATTCTTAAAAATAATTTCATTTGCGAAAGCCTGTGAATCCGTGACTGGGTAACTAACGATATTTTTTGGATAACAAAGAATTATTCATGTGGTAGTAAGTCCCAAAAAAAAAGTAAAATTTAGAGAATACCACAAATAACCTCTACATTCCAAATCATAAATGCTTAAAAAGATATATCGAGGATCGTACCCCCTGCCATTAGAAACGCACTAGCATATTTCTGACAGAACGAGTGCAGTGTCAGCAAGATCTTCTTGCAGTTTCAGTGCCAAAAATTGAAGTTTTCGTAAACCCCTCATAGGTATGTGGTGACTCTGTGAGCACATAAGCATTCCTTACAGTCATACAGAAATGGCAGTATTTCTAGCAATTTTATTGGCCGTTTTAAAATAGACGCAGGGCATGCGCAGTTACATGACATTTTAAAGTATTAAATCCTTTTGGAATCGTTTGTCAGTAAGGAACTTGTTAGACGATAGAGAAGATGCTCGCGTGGCACGCGGTAGGTCCAGGGTTCGAATCACAAACTTATTTTTTTTTTTTAAATAAGTATTTTTTAGTTCGTTAGTAAGATTTATACGAAGATTACATTTTTTCCTTGCCCTTTATTACATTTTCTCCTTGCCCTTTAACTTTTTTTTTTTTTTTAAAATAAGTATTTTTTAGTTCGTTAGTAAGATTTATGTGAAGATTACATTTTTCCTTGCCCTTTATTACATTTTTTCCTTGCCCTTTATTATAGTTTGTTTATTTTCACGGTGCCGAATTCCCCTTTAAAAATGATATCTGATGAGCACGCCATGCCGTGGCCTTGAAACGGCCAATGAAATTGCTAGAAATACTGCCATTTCCGTATGACTGTAAGGAATGCTAATATGCACTCCGTGACAACCTCTACATTCAATACCACAAACACAAAAACAAAAAAGACGTATCGAGGATCGAACTTCCATTCCATTGAAATTGAACAAAACAAGTGCAATGTCAGTGCTTTAGGGGATTTGAATTAAACTTTGGGTAATTTTGGAGATTTTTGTTGAATAATCAGGGTAAAAAATGCAATTACGACGATTGGCAACACTGTGTAGACCAATTTTAAGATAAGGTTATGTAGTCATAGTTATTTTGTGGTTATGTGGATACGGTTTATTTTAATGTTATGTATAAATGAATAAATAAAATAATTTTTAATATGCAATATAAAGTTAAGATACTAAGAAGTTTATGCACTAGTCAAAATATATTATCTTTTTTAAAGTACAGAAGACGAGAATTTCATACAACACTTACCAAAATATTGAATCAAAAAGTAAACAATTCTGCAAGCGAAGCCAGAACGAAAGGAATTAAATCTACATTATATTATGTGACTGCGGCTGGAGTGATAACCGTAGGTTTAAGTTATGCTGCTGTGCCACTTTATCGAATGTTTTGTCAGGCATATAGCTATGGAGGGACAACTGCTGTAGGACATGATTCCAGTAAAGTCGAGTCGATGTCAGTGGTGAAGCATAAACCTATTAAAATTAAATTTAATGCAGACACAGCTTCAAGTATGAGATGGAATTTTAAACCACAACAAAGTGAAATTGTGGTATTTAATGAAATAGGTAGACATTTTTATTCTGTGGTTGATTTTAATTCTTACAGGTTTTTCCTGGTGAAACTGCATTAGCTTTCTACACAGCAAAGAACCCTTCTGACAAACCGGTTATTGGGATAAGTACTTATAATGTTGTTCCTTTTGAGGCTGGACAATACTTTAATAAAATTCAGTGTTTTTGTTTTGAAGAACAAATGCTTAATCCACATGAACAGGTAAGTATATTATTTATAAACATTTTCTTTGAGATTTTCGACCCCTGATGTGTTTCAAAATCAAGATAAATCTAAAAAATAGGGTTACCCAGTGTATGTATTGTTGGAGAATAAACCTCAAGTGATTCATTAAATTTATTTGTGTTGTATAAATTTTGTATACCTACTTAATTTCTTAGTTTATTTAAAATACAATTTAAATTAATTGAAATGTATGCTATTATGAAAATTAACTTTTTAAACACTTGCTTCATAAGCAAATCCCTTGCATTTTATGAATTATACTGCCAGGTAATTTTAGATATTTTTGTGTCGTTTGGCATGGCTCACATTCTAACATGTAAACTGTTATTTCTATGTCGTAACTATTATTTTATTATTTGTTGTAGGTCGATATGCCAGTATTCTTCTATATAGATCCAGAAATAATGGAAGACCCTTATATGGAATTTGTAAGTGAAATAACCTTGTCTTACACATTTTTTGAGGCTAAAGAAGGCTTAAAACTACCTATGCCAGTCTTTGTTAAATAATAATATTATTTATTTTAATTACAAATTTAATAATATAACATTTATTATTCCTTGTTATTATTTTATTTTTATTTATATCCACTCACAAAATTTACAGCCAGTGCAGAACATTAACAATGAATAAATATGCATACATATTGTCTTTTTAAAAATCGTTTCTTTAAATTAATACTTTATTGTGGCAGTTATAGGAAACGATCTTCTCATACCCATACATTTTTCTCGATCAATGAACAGTGAGTTGACCTTATTATGCAAGTCCGATTCAAGGCTTGCTCGAGTTTTCAGTAGCTGTTGATGTTGAGCTTCAGCCTCTTGCAGTTTCCTATGCAGAGTTTCTATAGAATCTTGAATGTCACGAACTTCTGAAACTAGTCTGAAAGAAAGCGTATGTAATACTTATTATTTTAATACTGAAAATAACCATACCTGTCCTGTGCTGTATCTCTGCAAAGTTCTATCTCTTTTCTATGTGTTCTTGCTTCTAATCTAGTATGGGCCACCTTCATAGGGTTGCTCTTATCCAAAATTGCTTTCTTTAAAAGCTCAATATTTTTTTCAAGGTCAAATAATTCTTGTTGTACCTAAATAAAAAATATATGATTTAAATTTATAATTTAATGATTTGCACTCCTTAGCGCAGTGAGCTAGATCGTTAAGTGATGAATGTAGCTAGTTTTACTGTCTGCCAACTCCCGGGTTGTGTGTCCATGTTTTTTCAACAGTGTAACCCTAGCCTGTGCACCCTTGGATTTGGGGGTTCTCTAATTTATGTGGTATTTGGTCTTTTTTTATGTTTGATCGAATTTAGTACATCTTAAAGATCATAGATTAGGTACAAAATAAAATTATCATTTGTGTCTGACAGTTTTAACTTTTACCGCATCTCTACCTAGTACTTGTGAATGTGTTGAAGCACTTTTATTTAATCATTTTATTTCACACTACATAATCTAAAAGAGACTAAAAAATTAACGTGCTTCAAAGGTGTGCTCACAAGGCGGATTTTCTATGAACAGTGAGACCCCTTCTTTGAGCACGGTGTTATGATTGTGTGTACAGTAATATCAAATGTATCACAAAGTCCTCTACATACAAAAAATAGTAAGATTACTTTTGGGAGGAATCTTAAGGGGATAATAAGATAAAAAATCAATAAATTAAATCTTTTATCTCCTAATTATGTCATATTAATGTAATTGAATCTATATCATGTCTCTTAAAAGAATATAAATGGATATCTCAGACTTGAAAAGTGAGTCAGCTGCCACTCGGCAATGAACGAGTCTTATGTATTTCATAGATAAGGCATATTCATTGCTGATTGGTGACTGACGAGTCACCAGAGAACGACTATGCATACGGTCGTTAGGTACTGAAATATCATAAACTATATAATAAGCATACCATTGAAATACATACATTTCATTTCATGCTCAAAATGTGACATTTCCGCAATTATCCCTAACTGTTTACACATAGTAAAACTGTGCGTTAAGTTCTTGTTTTAGGAATATTTCGCTATAAAAATAAATGTATAAAATAGTTTAATTTGCTGTACTTAAAATTTCATTTACAATTTTTAAGTAGAAGTAGGATTGGTTTAATTGTATACTGTTCTAGACAGTTTGCGACATATGTTATATTCCAGGTACCAACAATTATTAGACAAATTTTTTTCTTGTCCGAGATATTTTTTGGGGTTTTCAAGAGCGCCTAGAAAGGCAAACATGGTGCTTTTAGAGATTCAAAATAAAATAAATTAAAAATAGTGTTTTGTTTATTGAACATTGTATCATTTCCCACACCATAGCTGTGTGTATATAGTATTGCACCCACAGTCGTTAAAAGATATTCAACTGATAAATAAAAATAACCCACTTTCACATACTTATCCTAATAATTCTATTTACCAACGATGTTGTAACTAAAGGACTCTTTACAGGACTATATGGCTATCACCAAATATAGAAAATAAAGACATACCTTATGTAAATGCATTTGTAGTTTGCTCTTTGTTTCCAAAATTTCTGCAGCTCTACGTGCAAGGGCATTATTTGTATTACTCCAAGCATCCCAAATTTCCTGAGCACAGGTATTAGCTGAGTTTTCCATGTCGGAACGCATTTGGGTTGATTTTCCTCTTTCAGACTGTGATCTTTGAACTATTCTGTTGCTGTGATCAGCCCAGGTAGTTGTCGTACTTACCCTAAAATTACAGGTGATAAAATAATAATTTCTTTATAACTGTATTTTTTAAACATACGTGGGATCATATTTTTCTATTCCTCCATAGTAGTTT
Source organism: Rhamnusium bicolor (assembly GCA_029963845.1). Lineage (NCBI taxonomy): Eukaryota > Metazoa > Arthropoda > Insecta > Coleoptera > Cerambycidae > Rhamnusium > Rhamnusium bicolor. The sequence goes on along the minus strand of JANEYF010002186.1, from coordinate 1,732,295 downwards.
ATTCCTTTTGAAAAATTATTAAGCTGATGACACAAATTATCAGTTCCAAGGGCAGATTCTTTACTTTTAACATCAGTTTCTAGTTCATGCTGTGCAGCGCGAATGTTTCGTAACTGGCCGTCTACTTTGTTATACAAGCATTTTAAATTTTCCTGTGAATTTCTGTAAGTCTCGATTTCTTTTAACAAAGCCTGTTCAGCAATGTCATGTACCAAATCAAGACCTAAAATATATTTGTTTTCAATGAAATTATAAGGTGTATACATGCAGGATGTTCTACCTTAATTTTCCCAATCACTTTGTCAATGACCTCGTTTATCTTAGGGAGGTGTATTTTTTTACTTCACAACCGAATTTAAATATCTTGTTTGGCTTTTCAAAATATTTGGAAAAAAATTAATAACAAATATGTTTTTAGCTCTTATTATACTAATTTTATTTTTAAAATAATTTCTTTTAACATTTTTTCACTGTCCAGGTCACAAAACAAGATACAAGTTCTGTTTGCATCAAATTCTTAATAAAAAAATAAACACCTCTATGATTGGGAGAGTTAAATCAGAACACCATATAGTTATTGGATTTATTGATTAAATTTTTTGATTTTTTTTACCTTCTCTCTTCTCTCTATGATATAAGCACTCTTGAGCTATATGAAGTGGTGCTTCAATATCATCAATTGCTTTTTTCAATGAACGCTTAGAATCTTGTAACAAACTGGCTTCAGTTAACAGTCGCTCTAATTCTGTTCTGGCCTCATTCCTCCAAAACGTTGTGTCAGTGATCCTTTCTCCTAATCTCCTCCCCGATTCTCTCTGTCCTTGGGCTGTTTTTTCATCCGTTTCTCTAAAGTTGGAACCAAATTATTATCATTATCAAAACTGCAATTTATATATTTACCTCATAACTCTAATAAAATCTCCTCTTAATCGCTCCGAGTAGTTTCTGTTGGTGTCAGATTCATTATAGTTACGTAAATTATTTTGAGTCCATTCCAGAGGTGTATAACGGGTATAAAGTGCAGCTCTAGCAGCATGTGCTGGGTTCCGTTCAAATCCCGTTACTAAATTTGGAAACTTCAGTGGCTCAGTTGCCATCCCATATGGTGTATAACATGGATCTATCAATGCATTCGTTGAATGTTGATTGGGCCTATAATTTGAAAATGTTTTTTAATTACAAAACATCTATGAAGAAAATATTAATTTTCCCTACAATGGTGTAACTTCTACACTTTCATATCCTAAAGTGGGCCGCCATGGATGTGGACGAGGTGTTTTATAATACTGCCCTATTCGAGAGGGTGTAGGGGGCCCTGCAACTTGCTCCATGCAGGGTGTAGCTGCTACGGTACTCCATGGTTGTAATTGCTGTAAAAATGGGTATTATTAAGTGTATTATTATACATATTTACTTATTTATGCTGTATACCGAGTATAAGACGGTTTCGTTTTGCCCTGGCATTTTTAACAATAACAAAATATTGAAATATTATTGACAATTTTTGTCATATTTTTTTAAATTTTACCGCTAAGAACGTTATGACAAAAGTTCATATTGGTAACATTGTTGCTTAGGCTTGGAAGGTAAATTTCATTTTTCTCATTTTGAGAGCACTGCTGTGAGGAGCTGCTTGTGCTTCTTTTTTCCTGTTCTGTGGAGCTAATAGAGGGTTGTTGAGCATCCAAAATAACGTAACGTTATGAAGGTACGATAACTTTATTTCAATACGTATCTACAAATAACGTGTTTCCAAACAGAGACTTGTTGAACAGTTACTTAATGAGCAATCGTTATTCGTTATGTTTGACAGCCTAACCTAACCCTACTTTTGTATTTTCATTCTTTGGGTTAGTGTATAAAACTTTTATAGTGAATATTACACCTATATATTATTATATATTACAATATGGATAATGCTATTCAGATTATTATCAATCATAGGGATCGACAATAGAACGATGTGTATAGCGATAACGTTAAGGTACATATACTACGTCTACTTTATCCCTCCGCAATTAACGCAGACTTACCGTTATTAACGTTACCGCATTTCCTAATTGAAATTGCGCACGCGTAGATGTCAAAATAACGTTACGGTACGGTATTTCACAATTGGCTGCTCAACAACTCTCTAATGTTACATCACAAATTTGCCTCTAGTCTACAACGCACTCTGTTCAAGCGTTGTTTTATTACATAACAAAACGAGAGATAGAGAGCAAGGAAGTCTATTTCAGACTAACGTTTTCTTTATTTTATTAATTTCTGTATATGAAAAACAAATCTTTTTAGAACTAATATAGTTAATCTTCAAAATAAAGGGTGTGTTTCAATGTGTAATAATGATTCTTAAAAACACATACCAAATCCTTTTTCTAGAACGCCATCATCAGACTTTTTTTATTTTTAATGATGTTAATTTAAATGTAATTGTTAATATCTGCATTCTGCCAGATTATATAAAAATATAAAATTAGTTCAAATTTAAGGACTGGACGAAATCGTTAAATTATTCTGACTTTTAACGGGTTTAATTGTGGGTTATATTTTTACCTTTTCACCTGTCAACGAGTAAAATTTGTTTATATCTGGACGTCATTTCAACAAGTCAACGTAGTGCTGATTTGATTCATATGAATTATAACGATGACGTAACGGCATTATTTTGTGATGTCCATAATATATACACTTAACGACCGGTTTTATACCTGAAAGTTAAATTGTAGCTTAACTTGAAACTTAAACTTAAGTTTAACTTAAAATTTAAACGTTGGAGGTTTTATAGGTGCTTACTGTAAAGCTGGGTTCCAAATCACAGTTTTTTTCGTTTTGCGTTTTGCATTTCAACCTTTGATTATTAAAGTATTGATAAGGCTTGTCTATACAAACACATTAGGACTCTTCGGGTGAAGAAAAGTTTTAACCAGTAGTTAGAACCTCTGGATTATCATTGGTTGAGTTCAAAATCAAAATTAATTTCAACCAATGGTAATAGGGAGATTATAACCACTACATCTCTGCAGCCGAAAAGCCCTATAGAAATTGCTTGAAGACTTGATAAACAATGGCACAGAGTCATTACTTTATATTTATGAAAATGGACGAGTTTGGCGAATGCAACTGCTGAGAATCAGCGCTCAACCCGTTTAGTTATTATTACAGTTAACAATTGTAATTCCGCTGAGCGTCTAGAAAGAAGCGGAAGATAACCTGTGTTAACTAGAAATAGCGTAAAATTTATCGCTGCCTACGTTGAGCAGCAGCTTCCAGTTGACGTATAGTTGACCGTCACGTTCAGAGAACTGCTGCTGGTCAACCTCCCAACTGTTGTGTACGTCAAACGCGCCGAATGATTTGTTATGAATGGGTTACCCAACTAATATATTATCTTTGTTATTGTTATTAATATCAATATTTAGCTTTTGAGGCAAAACCTTCTTTTTCAGAAGTGGGATGATTTTCACATTATTTTCTGTTCAAACTTGCTAATGACGGCCAATCTTTTTTCATTAAACCATTTTTCCTTGACTTTGCCAGACTCCCAGGTCACTTCATCATCATAAAGCAGAGATGTGTCAAGATAAATAAAGTATGGCCTACAGTTAAATTATTAAAAATATTAATAGGAAAATTTAATAAAAGGCATCAGATAACATGAAACATATTATTTTATTAAAATGCTCATACAAAATAGTTTGGAAGAGTATAAACATGACTGACTGATTCAAGAATATATTAAACAAGTATATTATTATACTTTATTTTAAATATAAATAATACAAATTTCTCATTATCTTACAGTATATTTACTTGCACTTAAAAAAGAAATACGACAAACGCGATAATAACAATACAAATTTAAATATTACAATTATTTTGTAATCCCCAAATTTTCGTTATAAGATTTTAAGTTACCTGCTTACAGTCTACGCCCATGGAATGGGCAATGATCTATGGAAAGAACGACCGGATTCCTTAATATTAACGTTTATATATTATATTACACAGCACCAGGTCATTATTAAATCTTGTTATAGAGTCACGAAAGTTATAAACATATATAGATCACAAACAATTATTAAATAAACGAAAAACACATTCACTTCCAAACAGTGTTGCCAATAAAGGAAACGCGCCCCCCCTAAATGACAACATCAAAACCACCAGATTTCCACTTAAATTCACAAACAGTGGTGGCTCAGGGTACACCAAAATTAATATTGCTACATCGATTTTAAAAAAGATTATTCGTGGATAGTTGTTAAAAACGAACGTTAATGTAAATAACCAAAATCTATATAAAAAAATAATTTAATAAAAATGATAATTAATTTTCTCAAACAAAAATAAATAGAAATAATTTTCCTTAAAAATGTACGTGGTGATTTACCTATAATTCCGCACAATATTTATAATACTGTTATTAAACGATTTTTTGGAAAACGCTGAAAAACGCCAATCTTATTTTTTAAAAAGGAACTGGCAGACGTAAAAAATATTTTTTTCCATATTTTGATTTTGAGTGTTGATGTCATCATTTATACATATACAAGGTTTTGTCATTAAGTCACGTGATACTAAATTTATAGTAGGAGGTTTCAACATTTGATTGGAGAATCCTCAGATTAATAAATTAACTAAAACATGAGTAACAAAACAAAAACTTGTCCGATTTATCTACATCCCACGCGAGACTTAAATATTTTCGCTGGTTTTATTGCTATTGGTCAGAATCATGATTCATGAACACAGCGCGAGGAAACCCGATCGATGCCCGATCTCTGACCATCTTGACAACAAGTAGTGTTCTGTAAGACTACGTCCGTCATTTTAATCTTTGTTATTAAGTGATTTTTGTTATTTGGTACTGTGATTACTGTGATTAGTAATAGATTTTTAGTTACAAACAATTTATTTATAAATATTTATTGAGAAACAATGACTAATAAGTGTGTAGTGTGCGGTCACAGAGGAAAGCCAAGGGGTTGTTTATCTTTTCACAGGTAAGTAAACCAAATAAATCATGGCCGGCATAATGCGAAAGTGTGTAAGCTCAAAAATAACTAAAATTAATGATAGTTTTACAAAAACAACAACATTTGATTCCATTTAAACAGTAAAAAATCCTGATTTTATCAAAAAAAGAGACTTATACAAAAACATTTATTTTAATTTCAATGGAAATTTCATTCTTAAGGTTGCTCACAAACTGTAGATGTTCTTAAAGTCAATTGATAATTTTTTTAATTCAATTTTAAAGGTTGCTATTAAAAACTGTGTTTTTTTCAGATTTCCCGAGAATCTGGAGAGAAGAGAAAGTTGGCTGAATGTTCTCAAAATGGACAATGCCAGTAAGTGGCACTACGTGTGTTCATAACACAAAATATCTGGATTAGAAGTCTTGAGAATCAGTACTGTTCCATTTTTTCCCTGGCAACACGATCACTAGAATCGTCACACGTACTGTCCAGGTTAGTAGAGAATTATATTGAAAATTAATAATATACTATTTATTTAGTCACTCATTCATACCTCATGAAATAATATTAAGTAGATAGGTACCTACAGAGCCTCAACTGTTTTGTTGATATATTACTTTTATTGCAGTGATGTAGGTTTGTATATTTCAAAGAAATCTTATTTTTTTCAGCATTGAAAATTTAATTCCTTCGCCACCATTAGTACCCAAGATAGCAAGGTGTGTTAAATTTAGATATACAGGGCCTGTCACTTTAAACTCCCCTGGTCCTTTTTTTTTTAAACAACGGCCATGTCCGGCACATCAAATTGTAGATATTTTTAAGTTCATTAAATGTAGCGTAATTTTTTTTGGATCACTGCTTTGTAGGTATCTACTTGATATTATTTCATGAGGTATGAATGAGTGACTACTCAGTATAATATTAATTTTCAATATAATTCTTTAATAACCTGGACAGTACGTGTGACGAACCTGGTGATAGTGTTGCCAGGGGAAAAATAGAATTGTACTGATTCTCAAGACTTTGGATCCAGATCTTTTAATAGTATGATCATTTTTTTTAAGTGTTCTGAACACACATAGTGCCACTTACTGGTATTTTCCATTTTGAGAGCTTTCAGCTAACTGTCTTTTCTCACCAAATTCTCGGGAAATCTGAAAATAAACACATTTTGTAAAAACAACCTATAAAATTGAATTTAAAAAAATATCAAGACTTTAAAACATGTACAGCTTGTGAGCTAACTTAAGAATGAACTTTCCATTCAAGTTAAAATAAATATTTTTGTATAAGTATCTTTTTTAATAAAATCTGGATTCTTTACTGTTCAAATGGAATCAAATCTTGTTTTCTATTTTTTTGTAAAGCTAACATTAATTTTTGTGCCCTCACACTTTCGCATTTACGCATTATGCCAACCCTGTTCTGTTTTGTTTACTTACCTGTGAGAAGATAAACAACCCCGTTGTTTTCCTCTGTGGCCGCACATTACAAACTTATTAGTCATTGTTTCTCAATAAATATTCACTAAATAAATCTTTATAACTAAAAATCGATTATTAGTTAGTACCCAATAACACAAAATTTTAATATCACTTAAAAACAACAGGATTAAAATAGCAACAGCAGAATAGCATTGAAAAATACATCACTTAAGCAAACAAATTTTGTATACCTATTAAGTATTAAGTTATGCAAAAGCATTAAAATAAACGCTGAAGCCTGGAGCCGCCCCTGGTTTGTTTTGAATACGTTGACCTATAAACATGCAAATTGCTGTTTATATATCGGTCATAATAAATCAGTGTATCTCTTATGGGTGTTACTTTATATTATTAATCTGAGGGTGATTCTAAATAGATTTATTCAGATTGTTTGGATTTTACACCACATAGCGATGGGATAGCTGCTGTCATGCCGGTTTAGCAGAACTACTGATAGACAAAATAACAATCCAGGTAGTCCACATCGGTACCCTCTTGCAAAAAGTAACTTTCAGAAAATTGTATTCTGTAGGTCAGTTTTTTCGAATGAGGGTTAACGCGCTTGAATTCACCACGAGAGGCGCTAGTGTACGGAAAGGTCAATGTCACTGAACGTTAAAGTTTACTACAGCTTTTTAACGCTAGTTTTTTGTAATTTTTATAAAAATTAGCTGAAAAACATTACACAATGATGGCAGAAGGGGAAAGTAGTAATTTACTTGCTCAGTAGGGAAATTATTGTACCTATCAGAGGTGTCTTATGTCATTAAAGTTAGGTTATATCAAGCATGAGCATAATGAAAACAACGAATGTGCATGATTATTATTTACGATTTTCTGTAGTAAACTCCTTTGATAACGCATAATCGTCAGGATTAAAATGTTCCTTACAAACACACGAATGTTTCGGAGTAAAGTTATCTCTATCAACCATTGTTTTAGGCGAGTTTTGTCTCTCGGAAGCATATGTCCGCCTTTTCTTTCCGAACAAAATGGAACTGCACAACACTGAGGCACAATTAACAAGGTTTTTTATTTGCTGGTGTACGAAATAATTATAATAAAACACTATAAACTTTTCCCGCGCCTAACAATAACTTTTGACATGATCTTACTCGACCAGTGGCGCCAACTGGTGAGCCTGAAAACGTTAGCACTCAATGTGGTGCAATAATTTTAGTTTCTCGCGCATATCTATGCTTTCTAATATTTGTCAAGTAGTTGAACATTCAATTTAGGATCGGATATTACGAGACATCATAATCACATCCAAATTACAGTTGGCAATATTGAAAAGTTTCCAAACAAATCTGGTGAAATGACGGTTGTTGAAAGTATCAAAAGATTTTATAAAATACCAGGGGACAAAATAGTTAAATATAAATTTAATGTAACCTTTTTATTTTTTAATTAGTTCAATAAAATTTATTAATTATTATTATTATTCAGTTTAACGTGTTTCTTTACACCACATAAAATTGAGGACATTTGATTGTTTTACTAAAGATTCATTTTCATGTCATTATTTGGATCAATATAATAAAATTAGAATGAGGGAAGTAAACAATCAATCATATACATATATTTTAAAGTAATAGATGCTTATTTTAATTTATTTATAACACCAATAAATTGTAATTGTCACTAAAATACATATTATTTAATTAAGTACATCATAAATATAACATGACATACTGTGTTCCTTATGTCTCATGTAGCAGTCACATGGATTTGATTTAATCTTAAGAAATTCGTGGGTCTATGTCACGCGAGACACAAAGCGCAAATGTTAAGTTGTTGGAGACGCACCTTTAGTATTTTATTTTACACTTAACCCTTAACCTGTGTTAATCTATGAACAAACAAAGCAAATAAACAGATCAGGGAAAACCTCAAGATAAAAGGTTGTTGGTTATTATTTGTATTTGTTAATGTTATTCTGTTATTGTAAACGCTAAAACGATGTCCACAGCTGTTGAGAAACCAAACAATGCCCCTGAACGTAAGTATGTCATTTTTTGAGAGAATATTTAATAATGAAATTATTTTAGACTGTCCGGGGACAGGAAGCAAGGATGCAGGAAAAACGTCAGCTTGTGCAGGTTGCCCTAATCAACAAATTTGTGCCACGGGACCAAAAGGGCCAGATCCAGGTATACAATTGGTAAAGGAACGTTTAGAGCAAGTTAAAAATAAAATGCTGGTACTTTCTGGAAAGGGAGGAGTAGGGAAAAGTACTGTAACAGCTTTGTTAAGCAGAGCCCTGGCTGTAAATGATAGTGAATGTAATGTAAGTATCTTGATGTTAAACATTACTGATACCTACCAAGATTTTTTGATCGTAGAATGCTAATTTGAAATTAATTTACCGTGAAAAAGCAGTTTCACAAAAAAAATTGACCCTTATTGCAGTGTCTAATAAACCTTATATTTCTTGGTGGTGGTGGCACTAACAATTTATTATTAAAAATAAGAGATATATGCTTTACGAGGGTATTTTTATCATTATTAATTTTATGATTTAAAGTGATTGCAAATGCATTTGCAGTATACATTATACTCAAAATAAGAAAAAAATTTTTAATGGGGGAACGTCTGGAAGAGCCTCATTAAATAATTACGCCCCTCCAAAGACGGAGGCTAAAATTAGGTTTTTAATTTTTTTCTCAAATTTAGAAAACAAGAAAAAAATGATTGGTAGAAACTTTCAGGAACACTCATTTTATTTTATTTTTTTATTTGAACTTTTTAACAGACCTGAATTATATAAAACTGTGTCTTGAAAAGCTTGAATCATTTAGAAACGCTTTTGTTTCTTTTATTTTTTTCATTGGGCTGATAGATTTTGAGTAAAAAAATAAAATATTCACGGTTATTTGGAAAATTGCATTTTTTAAAAAAATAGAAAAATTCCTAATAGGCTAAAAAAATCATGCTTGCAAGCTCAGAATGAATAAAGTTTATTTAATAGCAGCCTACTATCGTGGAACATTTTAAAAATGTTTCGTCCACTTCCCTCTCGAAGTACTATAAACTGATTGATGGCACAAAAGTTTGATACAATATTTGTGAGAAAATATTGTCATGTACCCCTCGGACCTGAGCTCTAATTATAACAATAGCTGTAATAATAGATGAAGAAATTGTTTATTTATCACTGATAAAGTTAAAAATTACTTTGGACTGTGAACTTTGCACACATTCAATAACAAAATAAAAATTAATTAAAATAATCTTGGGAAATACATTTATTTTATTTCGTACATTTAATAATGTAAAAACAAAAACCAGATTATTTTCATTGAGTTTATTAATATTAATATGAGAAAGGGACAAATTTATTAAACTTACTCTGTTGTAACGGCTTCTTCTTTCCTTTTCTTGACCAAAAATCATTTGTCTTTTATTTTATATTAAATTTCAAAATATAATTTCATAATACCTATTTTTTGCACCTGGAAAGAAGTGGGTCCTACAGTTTACTTCAGTTTATTAAATAAAAAATTAAAACATTTCAATTTTAGAAATGTTTTTATGATTATACTGATATGTGTTTTTCACTTTCAAATCAGTAACTAGCTCAATATCCTTCTAGGAAAAGAGCTGTATTGTCTGGTGGCTTTGTATCAGGCAGTACCATGTGCCATGTCCCAGAAAATCTGTTTCGTGTTGTTACAGAATGGTTGCATTACATTAAAGTTGACCTTATTCTAGAAATCAATAAGTATAAAAGTAGCTCATTTTCTAGTAGGGTTTAACTCTTATGAAGAAATCTAAAACAAATTATTTTTTATTTCTATAAAATGAAAATTATTATTTATCACTTTAACTAGATGTTAAAAGAAAATAATATCTCTAGGTATCTCTTTTTAGTTATACAGTGGCTCACAAAACTTCGTACCATCGGCGATAATACCTAGTGCGGTGCCTAATCTTTTTTGTTTTGCAGATTCTGCAGTATAGCATACACTAATTGTTACTTCTATATTAAGAGAATACATATGCATAAAATCCGAAACAATAAATATACTATTGCAAAGTTGGCATTTATTTGTTAAAAAAGTGAATGTATCAAAAGTCACAAAACTATTTGTATTATACAATCGAATTTTTTTTTCTGAACCTAATATTTTGTTGGTCACCGTTTGCTGCAAAAACAGCCTATAGGCGCCTCGACATGCTGCTAACCAAATTTGTATTTTCGTAAATGCTGTGCCAAGCTTCCACAAGTTGTATTTTCAGGGTTTCCTTGTTCGACACTTCACTTTTTCATACTCGAGTTTCAAGTTCAAGCCACAGATTTTCAATTGGATTGAGATCAGGGCTTTGTGGGGAGTGTTTCGAGGCAATGAGGTACATTATACAATAACCACTGCCATACAACATATGCTGTATGTTTAGGGTCGTTGTCTTGTTGAAAATAGAAGTCATCGTTCAAGCCTATTTTTCTCGCACTCAAAACAACATTTTCTCGTAAAATGTTAAGATATGTTGTAGAGTATTGAGACATGTCGTAGAGTATTGAGAAGGAACGAATTTCATGGAAGAATAGCACTCAAGAAACCTTTTTATTAATAAAATTAATAGACAGAGGAGGTTGGTATTTGCAAAAAATATGTTAATATGGACAAGAGTTTTGGAAATGGCTTATATTTTCAGATGAGAGCAAGTTCAATTGCTTTGGCTCCGACGGACGTAAAATTGTGTGGAGAAAAGCTAATACAGAATTGAAGATGTGACATTTAAAACCAACAATGAAGCATTGGGGAAGATACCTAATGGTCTGGGGATGCATGAGTAGCAATGGTGTTGGCAATCTGGTATTTATCAATGGTATCATGGATAAATTTAAATATCAACATTTTACAAGAAAATGTTGTTTCGAATGCGAGAAAAATAGGATTGAATGAAGACTTCTATTTTCAACAAGACAACGACCCTAAACATACAGCCTATGTTGTAAGGCAGTGGTTATTGTATAATGCACCTCATTGCCTCGAAACAAGCCCATTGTTCAATTTATTATTTTCTTTGCAGTCATATTCTGGTGATAAACAATAATTATTATTGTCTTGTTTACTAATAATATGCTTGAGATAGGGTATTAGTACTTACTAACATGGCAAAGTGTAATTACTAGCCAGATGTTTAGTATTCGTGACATTTTTTTTTTTGTATTAAACCTAACTTTTTGTATTGAACATTCAGAAACTTTCTACTTTTTGGTATATCATCTTTGCCCAGAGATGATGTACTATTTGCCCTCATCATTGCAGTCATGAAGGAATAAAGATAAATAGCACATATCTGTTTATCTCGTACATATCACAACTAATGAACTGAAATGACAGAATATGTCAATGTTAATATATTACAGCAAAATAATGTTTATTATGTCCAGGCCATCATTGTCTTCGAATAAATACTTTTTGAAAATTGCAATTTCTAAATATAAAATATCCACCAATTTTGTAGGTTGCTGTCCTAGATATTGATATATGTGGACCATCCCAGCCAAGGATTTTAGGAGTTCTGGACGAACAAGTACATCAGTCTGGTTCAGGATGGTCACCAGTAGTAAGTAATTAAAATGTATGAAAAAATAAAATATTAAGAAATGTTGAATTTTCCAGTATGTAGATGACAATTTGTCAGTAATGTCTATAGGATTTTTATTAGCATCTCCAGATGATGCAGTTATTTGGAGAGGACCTAAAAAAAATGGTATGATTCGACAGTTCCTAAGTGAAGTCGATTGGGGGAAATTAGATTATTTGCTTATGGATACACCACCAGGTAATGAGAGTACATGTAGAGTAGGCAATAAATAATAATAAATTTTGTATTGATACTATATATTATAATTTCTTAGGTACTTCTGACGAACACTTATCAGCTGCAACATATCTCTCACAGGCTGGTGTTACAGGTGCCATAATTGTAACAACCCCACAAGAAGTAGCTTTACTAGATGTAAGAAAGGAAATAGATTTTTGCCGAAAAGTTCAAATCGAAATTTTAGGTGTAATTGAAAATATGTCTATCCTTGTATGCCCCTGTTGTAAGGTAGATAAAAATTTACGAATATATGCTGAAAGAATAAAGAATTTAATAAATATATTTATTTTAGAAAATTTCTGAAATATTTCCAGCAACAACAGGAGGTGCAAAAAAAATGTGTATCGACTTAAATGTTCCATTTCTGGGCAGTTTACCTTTAGATCCAAAAATTGCTAGATGTTGTGATGAAGGAAAAGATTTTATTCTAGAGTTGCCAGATTCCCCAGCTGTTAAAGCATTAAATAACATTGTTACAAGTGAGTTTAGTTATAATACAGAATTTTAATTGTCATATAATGTCACTTCTTAATACGACATTTAAAATATTCATAACAAAATTCAAATTAAGAATTTGTAATTATCTGATCATCACGATTTGTTTATAAATTTCTCGTATAACATTGGGGGGTGGGGACCATTACTATACTATACATTTATCTGTAATAACTGCAATGGTCAGAAGTTAACTACAATAAAATTGCTTGCTCTTATTGGCTAAAAACCTGCTGTTTTGGCAAACTTTTTATTATGAAATATTCTCAAAAAATACAAAACATTCATAATCTAGCAATGGTATGAATGAGATTTTCAACATGTTATATGCATGCATATTATAACAAAATTTACCAGTAAAGACGGATATAATCAATCCATCTCACAGATGTTAGCTTCAGTTTAAGAGAGCTATCAATATATCGTTGTTAAGCGTAAAAAAACTTCCTATGTGACAACTTTGCCGAATTTGACCTAATAGTTGTCTTCAGGAAATTTTAAACCACTCTATCGACTGATATAATCAGAGGTAGCTGTGATGGAAATTATATAAAAATCTGTTTATAAAAACCTTTGTGCAAACAAATTAATTGGTTTTAAAATGCCTCGTCTCATCATTCCACGTAGGAGATATTTTACACACAGGAGATTTTTCACGCTCAATGACGATATGAAATAACCATTAAACATTACCTAAGTTTGTAAAACTAATTTAAAATCCATGGCTAAAAAAAAATGTATCTTTATTCTTTTTTTTTTTTTTGCAGAACTGGTTAAGAGCTGTGAGGAGAAATCGAATATTTAATTTATATTAAGACTACAACTATACATGTATGTAAATATTTTAACTGGATATAGAGACAGATATATGCAAAAAAAAAACAAATATGCAATAGACATGCCTATAAGCAAGATGAAATATTTCATTATTCTTAGTTGATTATTGAACAGAATTTTCCACAAGCCTTACTAATGTTTAATGTTGCACTTTTCTTTTAAGAAAACTTTTCATCAAAAACAAAACTAAGCATTATCACAAGTGAAAATATTTGCATACTTTACAACTCCCACTTACTGTACGATTCACAAAAAAAAGAACCATATATAAACACGAAATATATTGCTATCATTGTAAATTGTTATTAGAGATAGTAGTAGAAATATTTTATTATTAGAGATTCATTATACGTTATTTTTGTTAGTCTACATTTTTCTTTTTAAATAATAAATAGGTGAATTCAACCAGATATTTAACATATATTTATTTTTATTAATAGAAACAGTACAAATATTTATTTTTGATCCCAATTAAAAAGGTAATTTTTTGCTAGTTATACAGGATGACAATTTTTTCTGAAATTTTGGCATCCCATTTATGGATACCCTCCTAGTAAACTCCAACTTATGGGCCTTTATTGGACCAGTTTTTCCAGTAAAGGCCTGGTAAAAGCCCAGTAAAGACCCATACTTTGGTGTTTACTGGGCTTAGACTATCAATAAAAAATAGACCTATCTATTTACATTATAGTGTGCCAGAGAGTACTAAGCACATTCTAAGCAATGCACAGTGGGACCAATTTCCGAAAATCTGGCCAAAATTCTGAAACTGTCAATAAATGAATCATAGGCAGAAATGTTTGAGAAAAAATACTAGAAAAAAATGTAATTGTTGGTGGGAAATGAAATACAAAAATAATTGAAATTTGTAAAACTTAATTTCAAATTTAGTTACAAAAAAAGATTTAAAAAAAATATTCAAGAGATTGAATCATCGAAAAAGGTAACTTTGAAAAGGGTGAAAGAAATTACATTTATAAAAAATTTAACAGAAATCCACCACTCATAGTCACTATCGTCGTAGGAATTATCTTCAGAAGTGGACTAAGTTGTCTTTATATTGAGGTATTAAAATTTATAAAGTAATTATCAACTAACAAAAAAAATATTAATACATCTTCTCAAAACGACTGCATTGCGTTTTATATGTGATCAATTATTAATCTGTTATTTGTTATTTATGACGAAGCACAATAATCCAAAAAAAAAAAAACAGCTGAGCAGCTAAAGTTTTTTAATTAATTGCGGTACTAACCAAGTTACATTTTGATACTAAATTTAAACCTGGGCATAACAGGACATTTTTTTGTAACAACTTGAGTTGTTAAAAGTGGCAAATGCATCAAACAATTGTTCCTAAATAAAGAACTTACCTTGAATTATAATCTCCATGTTTAATTCAGTAGAAGGTTTTATTTAAAAAGGGCAACTCGTGATATAAATAAACACAATTTAAACAACGTTTTTAACATAAACTTTGCGCTCACTAGAACTGAACACTTCGACTACCTTCGAGCAAGCAGAGTTGTACAGATCAGGAATAATACTTCTCGCCCTATAAAGAGGGATTATTAACCCCATCTGCTGTACCTGTTTCAGATAGTTGTTTGAATTCAAATTTCGTATTATGGCCGCATTCTCAAACTTTGGTCGCACTGTGTGACGGACGAAAATAAAACAAATCAAAAAAACAAGATACACACATTGAGAAATGAGCGCATCTGATAAAAGTAGAGAGCTGTGTGGATTATAAAATTATGTTGTTGCATGTGCAATGGTAAAAGTCACATTTAGGTAACTTCCAATTAGAACGAATGAGTGATTACAATGAATGCGAGGAGCAAATTTGGTCATTCTTTACAACAGCCACTTCTGCCTGACGAAAAAAACAAATACACAGTACGATGCTCCGTCATGTTAGGAATACATCCCACATAATTATATGTTGCGCTTATGATGGGAAATGCCACAAAAAAAATAATAAAATTTTTCAATGCGTTTGGTGGAATTTACGATAACCCTCATACGGCGCGTTTAACTTACACATATACATTCTATAATTCTATATATCTGCTTTATATGACTCCTTATGGGTTGACAGCGCCGGTACAATTAACTATTGTCACTTATTTCCCTTGCCCCAAAACAGTGCGAAAATACGAAATATATTTGCGCAACATTTCCTTTGCAGCAAATGTCTTCTATAGAGACACTTTATGCGTGTGTACAAAAAAAACACGAAAAATATAGAAGTGGCTGTTGTAAAGAATTACCCAAAATTTTGCTGACCGACAACCGGGTCACGACCTTCGATCAGTGTTTATGATCGAAGGTCACGACAGGAACGCAGAGATGTGGATATTGAAACCAATGTAGGGGAAATATTTTATAATCTCTGTTAACCTTAAAACCGGTAATGAATTGCGAATATGCGAATAACCTAACCTCAACTGAAACTGACATAACATATTAGATTGTTTAATACTTGTTTTAAATAAAACTTGTGATTACTATAAGCAGAGACTATATGTATAGTCTCTGCTATAAGTTTATTTTTATTCTTTGCACGCAACAAGCCATGCCATAGAAAATATAATATTATATCTTAGCTATGAGCCATGCTACTTATCCATCAACTCTTACTAATGTCAGAGACAACCCGAGACGTGCAACTGGATAGAAAATTTTGTCCGATTTTAACATCTATTCGCTATCTCTATTTAATATAAGAATAGTAAAATATAGCTGTCCTAGTCCGATAAAATGGAAGGTGAAAGCAGAGGGTAGCACTTGCACTGCTGTCATTTCTGTTCTATCCCGCGCTTTTTCTGTGGTATTTATCTGTCAACTTGAACTGACGAAAGAAGTGTTTGTTATTTTGTCGTGATTTTGATTATTTTTCGTTGTATTTTGTGATATTTGTGTGTTAAAGACTATTTCTCTTCTTAAAGACTACCAATTTCATATAACTGGTAAGTTATAAAATTATAAATAATTTTATCCGCTATATCTAACCTATACATTAATCAGAGAGGATAAACAGTATTAGAAAATGTGCCAACTGTATCCTTTACTTATTTCATTCCTCATAATAAACTTTGAAATTGGTTGTAGGTTATTTTTTGTTTGAGATGGCCACAGAGTCACGAATTAGATTGTGTTATGTGTGTGGTTCTTCGGAGAAACGATGTGGCAAAACTTCATGATTTTCCTTCAAGGTTGGAAAGGTAAATTAAGGCCTGCACTAAATTAACAACACTTCTAACAGCACAATTTTTTATGTTTTACAGGTCAAAAATTTGGCAAGAGAATATGGGTATACATTACACTGAAGAAACTCTTCAAAATTATAGGATATGCTCCCGTCATTTTACTGTTGAGAGTTATGTCGACCTAAGTAGTCATAGGTTGACCCGCAATGCAGTCCCCACACTTTTTTCCATGTCAGTTGGCAACATACCAAGTACAAGCAGGTAATATGTGTTTTACAAAATGTTGGTGGTGAGGGGTCCTTAGATATCAATCCATAATTGTTACTAATTAGCTTGGTAGAATTATCGCAGACTTTTTACTATTATTTAATTTATTCGAAATAGAGAAATATAGATTTGAACCAATAAACATGGTCGCTAATATCTATCTCATTTTACTTCAGATCTAGCTTCAAGCGAGGCCTCAACTTCAAAGAATATACCTTATGAGTTGGCCGAGGAATTTCCTAGCATAGTGAAGGCAGCTAGTGAATTTTTGGAGATTCCCAGCACTTCTGTATCAGATCAGAATGTCACCGTTCGAAAACGACCGGGGAATTATTAGAATTGGGATTCCTTGGTGGTGTAAGGCACAATTAGGCACAGAAGCAAAATAAAAAAGATGCTCGTGAGGCAAAATGAATAAAAGAATCATAAAAAAATGGTGCTCGTGAGACAGAGAAAACTGAAGATTCTTTCGCATAATTAGAACCTTAATTTTTATGGAGCCACGTTGCGTGCCACACAATACATGATTTTTTTATCTAGCACTTAATAACATTTTAATGTAGTCTCTGCAAGTCAAGCCTAATAAATATTTTAAATTTAATTATAATCATTAAATAATATTCTTTTTCTCAACCTTCTAGAAATTTAACTGTGATAAATTTTTTGAGTGGAAAATACATATTTACAGGTCTAGCCCGGCAAAGTGACATAAGGATTTGTAAAGTCTTTACCAATTCATTATGTCATTTTCTGTTGACAAAAAGTATCCGATAACAATTAAAAATGATTATTCCAGTCTTCCTTGAAAGTAAATGTCTGATGTCTGTCAGTTGATTTTATATTTTATTAAAGTTGAAAAGTTTTTTGAGACTAGCAGGAACCATTGCAGAAAAACATTGTACACAACACACCCAGAAAGTGACTTTACTGGACTCGCCAGGGCTTTTGCAATGGAAATTGCCAGCTCGCCCTGTTAAGAATCACTTTCCGGTCTTGTTGCATAAATAACTATCATGCTTTCTTGATAGGTATTTTCTGTAATATATTGACAAAATGTCTTAAATTTGCGATTTTGTATTTTTCTGATTTTAATAAATTTTACCTACTTGTGTTTTGAGTGTTATGTTAATTATCCAATACAAAAACATATTTCTTTTAAATCTTATGTTAAGTGGTTCAACAAGGTTACAATTAACCTTTTGATTAGTTTAACATAAAAATTAATTGACCTCTAGTTTTGTATTCTAACTTTAAAATAGCTTTGTTTCTGCAGCAGTTGGTGATCGTTTGTGGATCATCAGAGATAGTCACTTGGTTAGTTTTTAACTTCCAGCGAATAGAAGTATTTAAAAACAACTAATCGACTACTTCTGGTCCACAAACGATCACCAATTGCTACAGAAATAAAGCTTATAAATAATATCAATAAAATAATAAAAAAGGGGGGTTTTGAATTTTCGCGGGCGTTTGCTTCTTGCGCCATCTACTTTCACCTTCCATTACAATCGACCAATTTAATACTGCGGATTAAATTTTAGCACGTACTTGCACGTCTCGGGTTGTCTCTGCTAATGTCAGAGAGGTTGTCTCTGCTAATGTCCAAGATTTATAAACTAAAGATTTATAAATCTTGGCTAATGTCACTGTCCAGCACAGAACAGAAAAAGCTGTCCAGTATTGCCACAATAACCCAACTAAACCATCAAGGTATGTAGTATAAAGGCAAAGACAATAAAGGTGAGGTAGAAATATGAATACAGAATACATAACATAGATATGTGAAAATTTGTGCGTTTTCACAACATAAATTCCAGTATCTTTAGGGTAGTGGGGTGGGGATGATATCCGGCATAACATAAATCACAATTTATGTCACCACAAATCGCAGTGCCGCCAATCGCAAATACATTTTTTATCCTGAATATTTAGATACGGTAAAAACAGCACTGGATTCCGTTTTAAGATAGCCGCAGGGCATGCGCAGTTACATGACATGTCAAAGTGTATTAAATCCTTTTGGAATCGTTTGTCAGCAAGGAACTCATTAGACGATAGAGAAGATACTCGCCTAGCACGCGTTAGGTCCAGGGTTCGAATCACAATCTTATTATTATTATTTTTTTAATAAGTATTTTTAAGTTCGTTAGTAAGATTTTCCTTGCCCTTTATTATAGTTTCTTTATTTTCCTTGTCCTTTATTATAGTTTGGTTATTTTCACGGAAAGTGCGGAAACGGCGGCCATGACACTGTGAGCGGCACATGCGCACTTTATGGAATTCAGTGCTGTTTTTATCGTATCGTTGAATATTCAACAGAAATCCCCAAAATTACCCAAAGTTTAATTTCAAATCCCCGATGAATTTTTTTATGAACGGCAACAAAATACAGATGTACTCGAGCAATACATTTTTTTGTAAATAATTTATTGAAAACATACAAAAACTAGGTACAAAAAATAATACTTAATTCGGTTATTGATATAAAATATTTCTATAATAAAAAAATATTAAAAAATGATAATAATAAAAACATATCCAAATACGAAAGAGGGAAGTAATTTGAATAAAAATAAGTTGCACAAGTCGCATTTCTAATAATATAAATTATTATCGTTTCATTAATATGGTAATGTTGTTACCATGCCTTACTTATAAAATAATTAAGATAAAAGTTAGGTCAGGTTTCAAGTTACAATTTAAATTATGGATTGAGCTCAGCTCAATTGATGTACTGGTCAATTCATCTGAACTGTTGCAATTCGTTCATTTTAAAAGTGATTTAGAAATAATTAATATTTTGCTTCTGAATCCTGAATATCTTGTAAAGGTTTGGTTACTTACACGAAAATCCCCAAAAATTCTCCAATTTAAAAAAAAATACCCAAGGCACTAATGAATTTCCCAAATTTTGGGTAAATACCCAATAATTGGCAACACTGCGCATAAGGATATTATTAAGTGCGTTTTCTCCTGAGTACTCTCAGGTTTTCTCTCAACATTTTCTTTCTGAGATATCACGATATCAGTTATTCTTTCTAAGTAGTTTTACGGTACGGAGGCTATGTCAAATGAAATGACCCTTCGATCATGTGTTTATGATCGAAGAAATGACCGATATTGTTTATGCAGTGTAACCGTAAAATAACTTAGATTAGCTGAGATTGGTGCTAGAAAGTCTTTTTCTGTTCTGTGCTAGAAAGAACGCATTATCTATGGTATGGGCCTAATTTCAGTTTACAGAACAACTTCATTCTATTGATGTTTACTTTTTTTTATAGTGTTATCATTATCAATAGGGTTGTTTAGCACTGACGTCACAGCATATGCAACCAACATTCCATTGAGTCATAAAATTTTGGCGCGGAAATATTCCTTCAACTTTCAGCCTTATGTACAGATGACATACGAGCGCAAATAAAGTAACATTGCGTCGCTTGTTATTTTGATGTTTTACTCGAACAGGGTACTTATTTAAGGAAAATCTTTTGGTAGGACCTATGCAGAGGAGATTGAAATTATGAATTTTCCACATGTTGCTTTTAGAACATGTATAAATGTAATTATAATTTGATTCACAATTCAAATAAATTTGAATCTTAATGTGTTACTAACTTCTCAACTCAAAGCTCATGCTGTCAAAAAGTTGTGTTTACATTCTAAAAAGAAAATAACCTGAAAGACCAGTACACATTATGGCTGGAGAATCGATTATTTCAATGAGTGCAATATTTGAGTATTTTAAAGATAGCAGAGTCATTCGTAGAGGAGAAAATTCTGTGAAATCACGATTTATTCAAAATGTTGTATATGATGATGATCTTCATATGATACGAGGGGGGTACATGCAAGCATGAAACAAAAAAATATATAATGTTGAAGTAAGTTTTACATACGATCTTTAATATAAATATATATTTAAAATTTTAAATTTGTAGATATTCTTATCATCTGAGGGTGACATTCAAAAAGCAAGCTGCAATTGTCCAAAAGGCTTGGATGTTTGTCATCATATGGCATCTCTTGCAATTTTTGCACATAAAAACCTATCTGTTACTGACGCAGCTTGTAAGTGGAGCAAAGTTAAACCTTCACAAGAGGATACCATATTAACAGCTGAAATGTGTTTTGCCTCATCTTCACACCCATTTTTTCCTCTATTAAAAGAAATTAGTGAAGACAGTGTAGAGCAATTTAAAACAGACTTAAAAGCGTGCGGACCTACAGGCCTAGGATGGCTTCTATCCCCTGAACCAACAATAAATGAGGAAACTGTTGTTGTTGATGTAGAACAATTGCTTTTTCAGAAGAATATGGAAATCATGGGGATAAAATATCTTTTTTAAAGGAAAAAACTGTCGTTAACAAAGGACAGAATTGTAGAAGTACAAAAATTGACAGTAGGGCAAACGAATAATCCAGCGTGGTACATTGCTCGAAAACATCGATTAACGGCAAGTAACTTTGGACAAGTTTTGAAAGCTTGCAAGAGAGGTAGATTTCCTCCTACATTATTTCAAACGCTGACTGGTAAATTATTACACATATTTTATAAGAATAAAATTAAAATGTAATATTTTTAGGAAATACTAATTTAGGGGGATCAAGCAAATTCAGTGGGGTAGAAGCAACGAATCTGTAGCCATTGAAATATTTGAAAAAGAGGCACAACGTGAAAATAACAAAAAGTGGTATATGGTTGGACGAGTGTGGGTTTTAGGGGCCAGTCCAGATGGAATAATAGACGATGATACTTTGATTGAGGTTAAATGTCCATTTAAATATAAAGATAGTTTTTTCTCTGATTGTCTGTTAGAAATTAAAGATTATATTGTTAGTTTTAATGGTGAAAGCTTTATCTTAAATGATGCTCACAATTATTATCACCAAATACAAGGTCAGTTACATATTTGTGGAAAAAAACTTGTATATTGGCTTTATGGACTACAAAGGACTACTTAGAAATAGAAGTAGTCAAAAATGTTGATTGGCAAACTAATTTAAATATTTTTGCAAGACTTTTATTTAAATAAATATATTCAGTATATTACTGAGTAAAAACAAAAGTTGTTTTAAGTGTGGATTTAGTAGAAAATAAATGGTGAAAACTACATCAATCTGTAGATAAAATCTAACAGTGAACTTTGTTAATAAGTGTTAATAATTTTAAGTGAAAATTTGAGGACAAATTTCCTTTTTAAGTATATATTTCATACAATAAATTCTGACAAAACAAAACAAAAAAGAAAAAAAATCTTCAATAAAAACTGGGGAATTTCTATTTACTTCTGAACTGATATAGTCCAGGAAGATTGAATAAAAAATAAAACAAACATTGAAAAAAAAAATGAAACCTTGTTCTAAGTGCAAGTCACAAGAAAATGATGTTATGTTCTCATGTGACAGTTGCAATACTCTCTTATGTAGTAATTGCTCTGAGTTGACAGCCTCGGAAATAAAATGTATGTCTCCAAAAATGAAAAATGAAGTTCTTATGTGATCAATGTGAAAACGGTCTCTCGCAAGTCCCAATTCTAATAACAAAAGTTAGGGAACTCCAGAGTGAAATTGAGAATATGAAAAGAAATGTATCTTTAACGGTTGATATGCACATGCAGGAAGAATTAATCACTGAAATGCTGGATCGGCAGAATCGGGCATCTAATGTTATTATATTTAACATAAAGGAATCACAACAAATGTCACGTACAGATAGAAATAATGATAATATGAATACAGTGAAAGATATACTAAGAGATATGGAAGTGGTGAAGGAAAATATAAAAGTGTTTAGCCTAGGTAAATTTGATCCAAAAAAAAACCGTCCTATTAAGGTAGTATTTAATTCAGCAGAGGATGCAAAATATGTTTTAAAAAACAAAAATAACATTAAAATACCTAGTATTAGAATATATGGAGACCAGACAAAAAGCGCAAAGGCAGTATTTCTTACAAGTAAGGCAGAAACTTCAGGAAATAATTGATAATGGTGATAATACAAAAACTATCAAATACATAAACAACAAACCTACAATAGTTACCAAAAATTACCAATCTCAACCAAAAAACTAGAAGATTACCCTAATATTCACCTTAACTCTGATATTTTGTACGTAAATATTTAGAGCTTGATAAGTAATCATGAACAAGTTATAGAAAGCATTGCATGTTACAATCCAAATATAATTCTTCTTAGTGAAACCCGAATAACTGATGATATATTGGACTCAGAACTCTACATTGAAAATTATAAAGTCATACGGTGCGATTCTTTGAGCAGACATACTGGTGGAGTTGTTATCTATGTGAAAAATAACATATATACTGTAAAATATAGTCTTTGACGATGCACACTTACATCATATACAAATTAATTTACTATTTTCTGAATGGTCTTTAAATTCTACGGATGTTAACTATCTTTATGATGAAGTTTTAAACAATTGTACTAACGTTATTAATGAAATATCAGCTGTCCAATACAGTAGATATAACTATAATATGCCTTGGTTTGACAGAGAAGTTCAAAACAAAATTAGTGAAAGAGAGTTAGCATACAAGAATTTTACAAAAACTGGAGGTCATGAAAGACAAATATGCTGGAATAATTATGAAACTATTGCGTAATACTGTTGTTAACCCAATTAAGTTCAAGAAACAAAAATATTATTGTGATGAAATAAACAAATATGTAAATAATCCTAAACAAATGTGGAAAACCTTAAAAAAGTTAGTAAATGGTAATAAACATGTTCTAATTAATCATGTACAATTTGAATTTAATGATCAAATAATTGTTGAAAATGATTTGTTGATAGCTACTAATTTTAATGTATATTTTGTAAGTAGTATTGAAAATATAATTTGTAGTATTAGTAATAATGGGGAAAACAACTGGCATAATATAAACTGTAATCTTTATAAACCTTTTTAGTGACTTTAAAATACTTAAATTAACGAGACTTGTTGAAATAGTGAAGTCTTTAGATAATAAGTATAGCACTTAGGAGATTTTAAACTCAAAAGTTCTGAAAAATCTTGTCCAATCTATTGGTCATATATTTTTAAATTTTGTCAACACGTCATTACAAACAGGTTATTTTCCTATAAAATTAAAAACAAGCACTATTATTCCTATCCCTAAAATACCTAATACTATAAGAGCCTGTGAATTTCGTCCAATAAATACTTTACCACCAATCGAAAAAATATTAGAACTTGCAGTCTATCAGCAACTCTTGGACCACTTTAATAGCAATCAAATTTTATTTATCAACCAATCGGGCTTCCGTAAGCAACACTCATGTGAAACTGCACTTCAACTATGTTAACCAATTTAAACATGATATTGACAATAACAAGTACATTCTGGCTGTTTTTTTAGATTTAAAAAGAGCTTTTGAAACTCTTGATCGTAATATCTTAATAAAAAAGCTTAAACAGTATGGCATTGGAGGTAAGGTATTGGATTGGATACAAGACTACTTAGCAAATAGAGTACAGAGAGTTCGAATTGGTGAAAAAGTATCTAATAATATTATAAATAATTTTGGTGTACCACAAGGTAGTGTTCTTGGTCCACTTTTGTTTCTTATATATATCAATGATATGTCAAAATTTATTTAAGAAAGAACTTATTGATTATATAAATAGTTTGTAAAATGTTAAAAATTTAGTTAGTTGCAATAATTCATTATTTTATTTTATAATTATCACTAGTTTATTATATTATTAGTTATTACAATTAAGTTAATACTTATTTTACTCGAGCAGCACTCAGATATTGATGCATTTATTTCTTTATATATAGTTATGTAAGTTTTCTTTATTTTATTTTTTAAATTAACTTTATATTTGTAATAAATTAAATTTATATTTGTAATATTAGGATGTCCTATATTCATTGAATAAAATTTCATTTCATTTTGAGTCAGTCACCAAAGAGTAAATGAGTTTTTTGCCAAAAGAATATTTATTTCTATTGGTACTGTTTTATTACAAGAAGTATTTATACTACAATTAGTAACTGTAAAAAATTAAGAGGTAATATACAACTATTAAGAAACATAAAGTTAAAGAATCAATATTTCCACATAAAGCTATACATACTACTATTTAGAATTTCAAAAAAGCTATTTTTTTTCTTTTGGTTTAGCCATAAACAGACAGCATAGCGGAAATAATGTCTACACTAGTGTCTGCTTTTAGATGAAATGTTTTAAAAATCTATAATAATCTTATTTATTTTTGTTTGAAATCTCAAAATGTTGTACGTAATGGATAAAAAAGTCCGGCATACAAGCTTCAAATTGCACCAACTAAGTAGTGTGTCAAATTTGAAACTTAGTGATGTGAAATAATAATACAAAAAGTCGTGGATTCAAAAGAAAACTAATTTTTACAAAACATATTTTATTCAATTATAAAAAACATTTAAATCTCATGAATAGCAAGAATAAATAAATAGGTAATAGTTCTTTTTAAGCAAAGTAATGGCGGAACAAGTACATTATGTGAATTTTAAAAGGTCTTACAGTAAAATACTAAAAATAAGAAAGTACTGAATACTTGCAGTTGACACTGAATTACATGAGTTAACACTATAAAAAAAGAACATAAGCTTAACACAATTTTAATATTTTGTTTTTAAATAAAAATTCCTTTAAATTTTTTCTTTGTGTATAGTGAAATCAAATCAAAATATACTTTATTGCCCAGAAGAAGAACATTTCTTGTTGACAAAGTGATGTATAAACAGGTAAATAGAAAAGTAAAATAGATAAAAATACAATATATATACAATACAAAAATACTGCAGAAAGTAATAGTTTACAGGTAAAAGTTAATATGTACATTTGAGCACATTACAATGTATCGTCATAAAATTCGTTTTAAGTTATAATAAGGCTTTACGAGTAGACTTTTTACTGCCTTCCTAAAATGAATATTCGAATTAATATCTTTAACACCATTGGGTAGGTGGTTGAACATCTTATAACCATTGTAAATAATAGTCTTTGACCAGGGAGAAAAATGTACAATTTCGTTATATAAAACAATAATTTTTATAAATTTTTGTGATACTAAACAATAAATTTAAGTAAAGTATACTTAAACTTTTTGTTTAAAAGTAAATAAAATTAAAATTTACTCGTAGAAATATCTATCCTCTACTTCTTTAATTAAAGGATAATTCAGTGTCGTTAAAAAACCACAAACCTGGAAAATCATTGAAGAATATGGTCTTAAATTTTGTGGTATCAACTGTAGAATTTTATACTCTTTAATTCGTCTAATTGCCCCTTTCGACATGAATCCTGGCTCTAGCAATAGTTACCGTTTGCCTCGCTTCTTCTGGCGAAAACTGTGCCTTCATCAAGAAAGGTGGTATATTGAGTAATACACCAGGTGGTAACAGGTCCTGTATTAAAAATCCTTTATCAGCTAATATTAAATCTCCAGCCAAAAAAGATGTGAGAACACCACAGTGTTTTACAATATTCTTATCTGATGTATTTCCTACATACAGATTACTTAAAAATGTTATCGTTCCATTAGGAGCAACACCTACCAGGCCTTTTAATGTATTTCTGTGCTTATAACTACTGTAGGTATATTTTTTGTTTGTCTAACTGCGATGGTACCTCTGTGTATATTTCGGTACAGTCAATTACCATTTTGCAATTCGTAAATGGTGAAAATGAACTGGGCATACAAGTTTTATTTTTATGTCTAGTAGGTATTTGATTCTCCAAAAATTTTTTATACAAACATACATGCATCACATGTAGCCATGTTATAACTATATTGGATACAGTTGCAACTGAACACCCAAATCTTAATGCTAGGTCTTTGTGAATGGGATTTAATTTTAATTTCATGCAAGTCATGAGAAATTGATTAATTCTGGAAATATTTACTACAGACCAACCAAGATTATAATGAAAATTTTGGCTATCTAAATATTTGAATACTGCCATGAAAAGAGCTTTATCAGGCAAACCTGTATAAACGTTTATTAATGCATCATTATTTTTGATGGCTGAAAAATCAAATCCCACTTTGAGAGATTTAAGTTGATTCTGCAACTCCTCAACTTGTTTTTTCAATAAGTAATTTTCAGCTTCCAATAGCGAAGAAGATGAACTACGTGGTAGATAACCTGCTTTCTGATCTACTAGTAGGTCGATCCTCTAAGCTTAAGTCACTCATCGATGATTGTTTGCTTGTTGATGGCACCTCAATGTCTAAATTACTTCCTCGGTGATCACAAACATCTTTGCTAGTCGAGGGTAAATTTTCAAATAAAACGTTAGGAGCTACCTCCGTCCTAAAAAATTAATATTGATAAGTAAATCGTCATAAATTAAAAACTGGCTATTCCATTACATTCTACAAATGTTTCATAATTATTTGACAACGGATATCATACCTTGGTAAATTAAGTCGTTTTTTCTTCTCTGGTGAAGGGGAAGCTGAAAAGCTTGTCAACATTGCGTTTAAATATGGTAGGTAATTTTGATCTATCCCCATCCTCAAAGTGGCAAGAACATAAAACTGAAAATTTGTTTGATTTTCGATCTCCTCTCCTATAATAAACAAGAAATTAAAAAATAATGGTTACACTGATATATTGTTTCCGTCATTACCTGACTAGATTTTCCCATTTTTCTCTTAATTTAGGATCATTCGGAAAACGAAACATTTTGCACCCTGTTTTATTAGTGTGGTTACAATCCGGAGCAAAACATAAACCCATAATAATATTATGCTATTTATGTACACTTAACACCACTATAACTACGTTAATAATCCACAAATAGTCCAAAGTCAATTAATAATAAATATAAACGTCCAAACAGCACAGCACAACAAACCACATAACCTCGTTATTAGTTGTTATTTGACAGAATCCAAACGAAACGAACTTAGTCACTAGCGACACAAGCCTATGTTGCTATTGGTTGATAGAAATGGCATTTTCTAATATTTATTTAAAAATTTCTAAGAAGATCTGTTTTACGTTACCTATTTTGTGAGATGCATTTAACATTTATCTATTGAATTCACCTGAAGAAATTTCTTAAATATGATCAGTAACTGAGAGAAAAAATAATTACAAGACCCCTGTTATAGACCTTAAATTTTGGTTCTTAAATATTGATTACATAAGGATCACTATAGCAAATCTCGTTCGTAAAACAATTCTTTATGACTCCGTGTACTGTTGGCTGCATATCTTGTGACGTCACACTAATCAGGTCTATTGATTAAAAATTTATCAAATCAAATATGAAAATAAAACAATGTAGGTTCGTTTGATGTTGTGTCTTGCCACAATTATTGCGCAGCACTACGAATTGAAAACAAATATTGAGGTAAATAATAGATTAGATATGAAGAAATACCAAGTTTTATTATTTTGTTTAAATTATTGATATCTTTATTTGTGCATATTTGATTTAATTTAGTCCGTTTTTACAGTTCTCTAATTGTTTCAATCAACAATGAGAATCAGAGATTTGCTCAAATCTTTTCGAGCTAGAAGAGCTCGACAGTTATCAAGGACTGATTCTGTTTCTTTTGAAGCCTTTTGCAATGAAAGTCCTCCCGAAAAATATCCCGAAACTAAAGAATCGTCGTTGACCGGTGATTATAAAGTATCTCCTGCCAAACTTAACAATGTAAGTAATTTTGATTTTAGTAGGCAACTATCAGAGATTTAGGTCCAGTCTTTTCATCTCTGGCACAGATTACACTTATTGCAACTAGTATAGTTAGTTACCAGTAACTTATCCAGAGGTGAAAAAACCAGCCCTTAGTGGTGTTAAAAATTGTATAGGTACATTATA
The DNA here is from genome assembly GCA_029963845.1 of Rhamnusium bicolor. NCBI lineage: Eukaryota > Metazoa > Arthropoda > Insecta > Coleoptera > Cerambycidae > Rhamnusium > Rhamnusium bicolor. The sequence continues at coordinate 1,703,328 of JANEYF010002186.1, read as the reverse complement.
TATAAAAAAAAGAGAAAAGGTAAAATTGCAGATAAGCTTGTAGAACATAAATTTCAACTCGAGTACAACAAAATCATTTTTTTACTAATTTTTAAAATTGTTTCTGGTTATATCAGTTTTTATGAACTTTCAGCTTACAAAATCGTTCATATTATTTGTTTGCTTTATAAAATATAAATAGCAGTTATGTTAGGGTTGTTAATTCTTGTAAAGTCTATAAAGAGAACATGTCAAATTAATAAAGCAAGAATAATTGTCTGATAAGAAAAACTGACATGTTTTAATATTATATATTACAAATTATGTAGATTTTAAAAAATACAGTACATAATCTGAGTTTGACGTTCACAGATTCAGTTTGGAGTATAAACAATAAACAAATATTGTATAAGTAGTGTTCCTTTCAAAGTGTTTGAAACACTGAGGTTTGAAAATTGTCACTCAGTGTTACTTCGCAAAAGGAACAAATAAATATAAAAAGGGGTTTATGTTTGACAGTTATTTTTCATCGATAAAAAGTTCTTGTGGTTACGACCATTGTTACTGTATTTGATAATGATCAAAAGCCAATTGTGATTTGGTTCTTGAGATAATTTAATTAGACAGTGTTTTTTGTTTCATTATTAATTGTATTTTTAAGGCTTGATTAGACAAAGCAACCAGCTCATCACTTGTGATTTGAGCACAGATGCCAATTTTTAAAATAAGAAGGGATATACAGTTTTGATCTAAATGAAAATTATATAGCATTTTTTCCCAGAACTAGAAAAAACTTTACATATAAACCTGTTTTTGATCTTAAATAGTCTTCTGCACTCAAGAATAATTTATATTTACAACTATTTTCATTATGTTCTAAAATAACTTGATAAGCCTTTTGAAGTTGCTCTTGAGGACACATGTTCACGGAACAACTAATTGACATGTTATAGTGGTTAAACGTTAACAGTTAAAGTTAATATACATAACTGAAAATTCATAAATGGGTGGGTGATGCATAAGGATAAAGGGGATGGTAAACAGAACTGTACCGAAATTATGTCATTTGTAAAAGAAACAGTCAATTAGAAGCCCTTGAAAACCTTTGAGTGGCACATTCGGTGAAGGGAACAGTAAAAATAGCAACATAATATAATGAACAGTTGACAATGATGTCAGAAGTTTTAGATTCTATTTTTGTAAAAGTTTGTTAAGATTTTATTATAAAGCATATTGTTTTCTAACGTGGAAGACTTGTATAAATAATATTTATAGTAGAGGAATAAAAGCGAGGTAAGAGTCCTTTCGCTCTAAGTGGGAGAGATGATGTATTAGCTCGCTCTTGACCACATGTCTTACCTACTATATTGTTTGCCGATACCATACATAGGTTTTAGTTTTTAAAATGTACAAATATACAGTAATTAAAACTTACCATCAATTAAACAATTTATATACAAATATGGTATGTTTATCATTTATACTTTATACTGAAGGGAATTATGTTTATACTACCATCTAGGATTATTGTAGTGTTCTGACTCATGATTAATTTGAAAAATAGTTCGATTTTGTTTTTGCATTATGCAGTTAAACAATATATATGTTTTTTGGAAAAATAACAGGCATGTAAAAAAATTAATCAAAAACTAACAATGAAACTTATTTAAAAAATATTGCTTTTTCAGAGTGGTGAATATGCCCGTTTTTCATGTAGAAAACAGGATACAAAGGAATCCACCCGTCCGAGTTTGTCAACTATTTTGTTGATAATTGTGCTATCGGCTGTGTTCATAATCCTTCCTATAATATATTTATTGAACTGTTTTGATATGGTATATGAGCACAATTCATACAAACATGATAATGTGAAAGAAGCGGTAAGTATATTATAAATTACTGCTGTTTCTCAGTATGCATGCATACACTTTTAAAATGCACGTAAAAATTATAATTATCTGAGGGACTTGTAATTATACCTTGCACTTTAAAAATTTTCTGCTCTTTCCTACTGAAATATTTTTCAAATTTAGGAACATTACGAGCCTAGTATCAGCATCCATGAAAAACTGACCCAAACACATGAAGTAAAAAAACTGAAAGATTTGCCATATCCCCCAAAACCTGACTACAATCAATGTAAGTTATTAAAAGATTCAGACAAATTTGATTGCTTCCCAGATGATAGGCCTAACTCTGAGGGCTGTGAAGCAAGGGGATGTTGCTGGATTCCTGCAAAAACTAAACCAAACAATTTAGAGATACCACTCAATGTGCCAACTTGTTTTTACCCCCCAAATTATAATACTTACAAGTACATAAATGTTACAGAGACTGGTTTTGGATTAGTGGCATTTTTAAGGAGAAGTTATCGCACTGCTTATCCTGATGATGTCGAAATACTTAAAATGATAGTTAAATATGAGACTGAAAATCGATTGCACATTAAAGTAAATTTAGTAAATATAAATATTTTTCCATTAATTTAAATTAATTCTTATTTAGATTGTGGATCCCGTTAATTTTCGATTTGAACCTTCTTATCCAGAGGTGCCAATAGTTGATAGAGCGGCTGTTAATCTGTCTTATGTTTTTGAAATGGATATATTTAGACCGGGCTTCAAAGTGGTACGCAAATCCGACAACACTATAATGTAAAATGAGGCTCTTTAAAGCACAAATTTGTACATATTTATTATTATTATTTTTTAGATTTGATGCAAATAATTTTTTGAATATGATTTATTCAAATCAGTTTCTACAGATCAGTGCTAAATTGCCCTCAAATTATATATATGGTCTTGGAGAGCATCGTACGAATCTCCTTCTTTCAACAAAATGGACTCTTTATACAATGTTCAATCATGATGCTATACCCACGTTTAATGTAAGTTTATTTTTTTAATAAGATACTCTATTAACTGACAGATTATATATTAGTGTTAAATCACTGAACATTTTCCATTGACATTTCGTGAGGAAATTTAACATAATTTTGGAAATTAATCTTAAGTAATATATAAAAATGTTCTATCTAGCATTTGTAATCTCTGAATAAAGTTAGTCAGATAGTTCAACGAACCGTATCAATAGTTTAGGTATAAATAGGATACATTGTTAGCATAAGACTAGTTCTAATCATCTCCAGATGATGCTAACTTGGTTGGCAAAATGTGTATCGAGTGCAATATATGCGGTGCTTTGTGGAAAGCCACGTTAGTGTAAGCTTCACATCAAAGGTTCCAACCCAATTCAGGATGCAGGAAATTGTAAAAAATATCACAAGAATGGGATGTAAAATTATTTTATTTCTTGTTTAAGGTTCTTGATTAAATTCAGAAAGAAAGTTACAAGAAAAGCTGCTTTTATAATTATGTATCCTAAAATTTCTGACTTTTTTTTGAAAAGTTTCAATAGAAATGTGTCAGAAAGTCAAAAAATCAAAAAAGAAATTGTTTTTATACACTTTAGTTAAACAAATAAAAATTATTAAACGATCCATTATAATTTTCAAGTTTGATATGCGTTGTTAATAATTCTAGTGAAATTCTGTATATTTTAGAACAATAACTATGGGAACATTTTCAAAATGGAAAATTTTCATTAGCAATTTTTACACACGACACTATTATAGTGTTTAATATTGGTTATACCTACAAAATATTGCTTTTTTTATTGATAGCCAATATATTGTTTATATTGTTCATTTTGAGGTTCATTTATAAAAAATGGTAGGTACTTGGACTTTTACTTATTGTGAATATAACAATTCTTCTGGAGTTGTATATCTTTTTTTAAACTGAATTGTATCCAGAAATATGAATCTTGCACACCAAACTTGTAAAACTCATTTAACAGGTTATCATTTTTTGTTTCAATAGATACTGAAAGACACTTTCAATATAAAAATTGAATTGAAACTTTTAAGAGTAAATATCTCAAAAACAGATAGAGACTGAAATTAAACAAGAGTCACTTTTCTATGTAAAGAAGTACACTCTTTTAGGTTTTCGACTCATTTTGTCCATATTTCTACAGGCAAAAAAATATGCCTCGATTTATTAAAGCAGTAGAGTATAACTAGCGCCCTTTAGGAGTAACATTAAAATTAGTTGCAAATTCTTATGGCATGCCAAAAAACGTAAAGCTGCCAATTTTAAAGTTGATGTTGATACTATGAAAATTTTCACAATTATTTAGAAATTTCCAAATAAAATTCTAACTTTGAACACCCTGTATCTCTTAAACCAGCAACAATTAAGGCATGTTGGGCTCAACCGTCATTTTGGTCTCTAGTATCTCCATTTTTGAGATTTCCCATTCATAATGAATCACCCTGTATAAAAAAATTACAATTGTTTCCCCAATGTATTCTTGACAGTTTAATCTTTCTAGAAAAACTTGTATGGCAGCCACCCTTTCTATATGATATTAGAAAATTCGACCTACAGCCATGGTGTATTTTTACTTAACAGCAATGCTATGGGTTTGTAACAAAATTATAAAACTTAGAGCCGTTCTAATAACAAAAACATTTTTAGATGTTATCTTGCAACCTACACCTGCGATAACATTTCGACCAATAGGGAGCATTCTAGATTTTTATTTTTTCATGGGCCCCACTCCTAGTGATGTTGTTAGTCAGTATACTGATCTAATAGGGAAACCTTATATGCCTCCTTATTGGGGACTAGGATTTCATTTGTGCAGATTTGGTTATAAAACTTTAAACGAAACAAGAAAAATTATGCAAAGGAACATTGATGCTGGAATACCATTGGTAAGTTGTGTATACATATAATATTTAACTGTGTTGTGGAAAAGTTTGCCTTATTGGAATTTAATTTGAGGAACTCTAATTGAGAACAGTATTTTTTTTCCAATTTTGAATCTATTTAAGACATTTTGTATTGTCTGGTAAGCTGTGATGTAACTTATTATAGTCATAATTTAGTTAAAGCCTGAATTTAGAGTCAGTAAAATAAAATAATAATAATTATTTCATTTCGCACCTTAAAATGTGTTTATAGTATATTTTTTTCTTCTTTTCTATTAATTTAACCTGTAATGTTTAATTTTATATATTAATTATCAGTATTGCATTCTATTTTGTTATATACATAATTTTATCAGTGAAAATAAATATGAAATTTAGGTTGGTTTCCATTGGAAATTTCCCCAAATAATATTTCCATACTTCTCTCTCTCTGCATTTAATATTGAAATTAATAAAAACAAATTTGTGTTTAATATTGTTTTTAACACATCCTGTTAAATGTTGATCATACCCACCACACACACACACACACACACACATAGACACATGATAATTTTAAAGTTAAAAAAATTCTCTGGACGCTTAAATGATGTAATTATTTTTGCATTTTTTTTACAGGATACACAATGGAACGATCTCGATTACATGAATAATAGTAATGATTTTACTTATGACAAACAAAATTTCGAAGGTTTACCCGAATTTATTGATGATTTGCATAATAGAGGTATGCATTATATACCATTGATAGATCCTGGAGTGAGTGCCGGCGAAAAACCTGGTGCTTATGCACCATATGACATTGGAATTAATATGAACATATTCGTTAAAAATTCAACTGGGCAGCCATTTTTGGGAAAGGTAAATTTATTTAAAAAATCATAGAATTTACTGACAACTGGAAAAATGATCTCAGATTTCATTGAAATTATATTGATATATTGATAAAATGACTTGACAAAAAAATAGGTAAACAGTTATAGAAATTATATGGTATTTTACTTTTAAAGCTCATATATGGTTTTAACTTGTAAAAAATGTGATACATTACAAAATGTTCTGCCATTTTGATTGAAATATGCTGTTTAGTAAGAAGAATATTCCACTAACAATTTGGTTGTTGCACTAAGTCAAAATTTTAGTAGAATCTGTGTTAAACAATAACATTTCGTCTGAAAAAAATCATAAGAAACATGTCAGTTGAAAATAAAACCTTATAATATTACAATATCAATAAAATTCATGCATTTCAAACGCCGATGACATCACATTGGCAGTCTGCAAAGAAGTTAATCATAAAACAACAAAAAACAGTTGCGAAGTTAGAAACTTGATGCTAGCGATAGAGGAAGAAGAAAAAAATGATTCCTTTAAATCACACAAATGAATAACAGAGAAGTTACAAAATTTACCAATATGTGAAAGTGATGGCAGAAAATATGGATAAAAGTGACAACTTTGACAAATCGAGGTTTTCGCTATACATGAATTTTATCAATTTTATCCAAGGTAAATCCCTGAGATTCATTTGTTTGATTTTCGCTAAAAAACAATAATAAGAGAACCACAGAACAACTATAAGAAAATGTTCACACCAAACATTAAACAGTTAAGGTACATTTACAACCAATTCGCTACAGGCACAATTTACTGACGGATTGTGAATTCTGCCGAGATAAAATTTAGGTCATTTATAATGAGTTGGAAGCTGCCATCTGTTGAGATTCTTTAATATTACGTGTGTGCAAATTTAGTTTGATTAAATAATTACAATTATTTTAACATAACTTCTAAAAACATCATATTTTCTAATACTAATCGATCTAATCTTCCAATTTCAAATCATAAACAATAAATTTGTGTCATAGTACGCATGGGCAATTTGAAATTCGTGCCACAATTGAATTGAATATTTGCATTTGCAAGCATCCAATTCAAACCTGAAGTGCAATTCAAGGTCGTGCCGACTTAAAATTTTATTGTAAACAAATACATTCAACCAGATATGCTTAAAACCCAATTTACAATCCGCCAGCAGATTGTGCCCATACCGAATTGGTTGTAAATGTACCCTTAAGGTTTGTTCATTAATGTTGCTAGAATCAATTGATTTTAAAAATCATATATATGAGCAGGTTGTTTTGAAAGTTGACAGAATAAATCCAATGGTTCTTTAGACACAAACGAACAGGGAAAGGTGCTTTTTTATACAGGAAATTTTAAAATTTTAAGAAAAAATGTTATGGATAGAAAGAAATTATTAAATACTGTCAATAGACAATGCATATTTATTAAATACAAATGTAAAGTAAATGTATTTTTTTATTAAAAATTTCAACTACCTTCAGATCACAGATGGAACATTCCCCATAGTCGCATTTAAAATAATCTTTTGATATTTTTGAGACAATTTTGTTGGCCTAAATAGTAGAGATAGTGATGTACTAATGGAGTAATATTTCCTGCTCTGATTTTATTTCTCGACCTCTTGATCTTGAGCAGAAAATCAGTGATTTTACTGATCTATAAGCAGATTGCCTAACACAATAAATGAACAAAATCAGATCATCTGCTCTGACACAATGAATGGCATTTTTATGCTATTACTGCTAAGATCTGCTTCTAGCTACACTACTGAATATACCTCTACTTAAACGTCCACTATTTCACCATTTTTAAAAATTCATCAACAACCAAATTCAGTACGTCTATACATATACATTCTATAGAAATTTCTGCCATTGCGGCAGAGATTTTTGTAATGCTCAATACACCAAATCCTTTAGGTGTGGAATGGTGTTTCAACGGTGTGGCCCGACTTCACCCACCCAAATACAGTCGACTACTGGACTTTAATGTTGAAAAATCTGCACCAGCAAATATTATTTGATGGTGCTTGGATAGACATGAATGAACCATCTAATTTTCTATCTGGTTCTTTCACTGGCTGCCCTAAGTCGTCTCTTGAAAGTCCTCCGTATTTGCCAGGCATCGATGGTGGAGTTATAAATTATAAAACAATGTGTATGAGTGCAAAACACTATGCAGGCTTACATTATGATGTTCACAATTTATTTGGATTTACGGAAGCCATTGTCACAAGCTTGTGGGTATCTGAGTAACATAATAATAATAAATTTAATCATCAAGACTTTAAATTATCAATTTTTATCTAACTTCTATATTTTTACAGTGCTATGGCAGAAATTAGAGGTAAGAGACCTATGGTAATTTCAAGGTCTACTTTTGCTGGACAAGGGCATTATACTGGGCACTGGAGTGGTGACGTTTGGTCTGACTGGTTGGACATGAAATACACTATTCCACGTAAGTAAAAACAAAAATTATAACCTAATAAATATAATAATAATTTTTTTTTTAGAATTGTTAAGCTTTAGTTTATTTGGAATTCCTCTTATGGGTGCTGATATTTGTGGATTCAATGGTAATACTACGGAGGCGTTATGCAACCGTTGGATGCAGCTGGGGGCATTTTATCCATTTACTAGAAATCACAATACGGATGATGGTATTGTAAGTATTTTTAATTAATATACTACTCAACGATCGTGGCTTGGCAATTTGGTGGCACAGAAAGAGAAGAAATATTGCTAGTGTGGGACAGAGATGAGCTAAACCGCTTTACATCGAAAGGGCAGGGTTTAGTCTATTGCGCATTAAAGCTCAAGTGCCAACCTAGGACAGTTGATTAGTATTTGACATATTTTGTTTTAAATAATTTTAAACCTATTGAATTACTTTTAAGGCTTTTGTAGAAAAATATCGAAATTAATTGAATAAGAAACTAAAATGACTGGTTACGCCAAAATAAGAACATCCTAATTTAATAAAAAATTTCGATTTAAATATAAGAAAGCCAAACATCTTAAAAATATCCGTTACTTTTTATTTTGTGTACCCATAAGAAATAATGTCAGAAAAATAATACAATTTTAAATTCTACCTGCTTCAGAGCAGATCAAATTTTTTGCTGCACAATTTTCATACTTCTGCTTTAAACAATGTTATGTTTCTCTCTATTAAGTTTAAAATCCGCTGTAAATAAAAGTTTATTGACATGACCTTTAAAATTTTAAATCAATATTTCAACAGGATCAAGATCCTGTAGCCATGGGGGAACAAGTTGTGGCCTCATCAAAGAAAGCTTTAGCAGCCCGGTATTCCTTACTACCTTACTTGTACACCCTTTTCTATAAGGCACACACTTCAGGTGAAACGGTTGCAAGACCCTTATTTTTTGAGTAAGTAAATGACACAATGATTCTCATAAAACAATTATGTTTGATATTGAATGTTTACTAATAAAGTACATTTTTGTCTGATCTTAATTTTTTAGATTTACACAAGACCCACAAACCTTTTCTATCGACACTCAGTTTTTATGGGGCCCAGCTTTAATGATTGTGCCTGTACTAGAAGTGAGAATGCAATTTTTGCTAATTTGAAACTATTAAGCTGCTAATATTATTTGTCTTTTAGGAAAATAAAACCAATGTGAATGCATATATTCCAGCTGGAATCTGGTATGATTTTTACACAAAATCTGGTATACATAGTATTGGTCAACAGTTTAACTTATCTGCTCCTTTGGATACCATTCCTCTACTCGTTAGAGGAGGATATATTTTACCCCAGCAAACTCCAAAACAAACGACAACAGAATCCAGGAAAACAAAAATTCAATTACTGGTTGCATCTGATCAAAAAGGAGCAGCCAATGGTCAATTATACTGGGATGATGGAGATTCATTGAGTAAGTAATGCGTTGTAATTCCATGTTTTTTTCTTTAATATTATAATTTTTATCTATCGATACGTTCTGACTAACAAAATAAGTATTGATTGTATTGCAAATTATGATGTATTTAATTCAGGATTATATTTATCTTTATTTAACACTTTAACATACATTAAACAACCAGTAACCAATAAGACATTGAGGATAAAATATCTTGCTAATAATTCATCAAATACAGTTTTCTAAGAATTTTTACTGTTAAGTAAACAGACTCTGATAAATATTTGTGAGAAATTGTAGTAATATTAGTCATTTTTTATAGCTGCAATAAAATTAATCTAAAATCGATAAGTTTGTTTTATAGAGTAGGTGTCACTATGTTATATATTTTTCAAGCTCCTTAATTCTTGATAATATCTATAAAAATTATTGGATGAGAAATATTAAAATTTGGCAACAGAAATATACTCATTAAACTTATTTTTTCTCACATTTTAAACAAAAAAGAAGTGAAATTTATTTGTGCACTAAATTTTTTATCCCTTTTTATGTTTTCCGGGTATAGTTTTAAATATACACCATAATTCGACGGTGTTTCGACAAAAAGGCGTAAGCGACAATAATCTGCAAATGAGATTATTATCGAGAACATATCGTAAGATATAAGCCTTTCCGCTAACACTATGGTTGAATCCACTAAAAGTTCGAGAATCGTTAAAATTGAAGTTGAATAAGCGTAATCGATAATTTCCGTTGTGAATAAAGTGAGATTATAAATTAATAAACGCCGAAATCTCATAGTGGCATGGGTTGAAATGCTCACCTGCGATTATTTCGACACCCAGAACAAGGTATTTTTTTGTTTAACTATTTATAATTTTATTAAAAAAAAATTAAACTTGGAATAACACATTTTACATGTTCATCAATTTTTGGCTCTCCTGTAAAATTTGGTAAAAGCCGCTTACGCCTTTTTGTCGAAAACACCGTCGAATTTATAAATACAAAAATTTTTTGTTTATATTTTGTCCTAAGTAATCAGTAATTTGAATGTATAGAATTCATCTGCCATAAAATGTCAATTCCCAATTTTTTTATTGCATATTGCTAATCTATTCCCACAAAAATGTATCCTGCACAATAAACCCTTGAAAAATTATGATAGACAAAAAATGAAAAAATAATGTCATGTCAGATTAGAAAATTTAATTTTATATAAAAATCGTATTACTTTTATATATATTCGGTAGAGTTGTGCAAAATAGTTGTTTTGATCTTGAACGTATGTCGCAGTGAATGAAGTAATTACCAAAGTTTTTATAGAGATGTGTGTATGACAATCTATGTTGTATGTATGTTTCAACGGCGGTTCGTGCGTCAAGAGATAGGAAGGTCAATTATAAAAGTTTACTGTATTACCTACCTTTTAAAGTGATTTAAATTCCAAGTCGATCCTCCGGTCTTTTTGAGATGCAAAGTGGTCAATTACTTTTTCATTAAAGTCTTTTATCTTCTTTATTAATGACCTTTCTATTGTAAGCATAGCTAAAGAAGATAACATTTCCTGACCCATGGTATTTCTTAAAAATGTCTATTCTTTTTAAGGTGGAAAAGCAACGTTCACTTTCGACGGTAGTCATAGGGAGAGTACAAAAGATTTTTAACAGTTTGACACTTTCAGAAAAAGTATTGCACAAATTATTGTTAATAAAAAGCTGTAACAAAGCAACTGCACCTTCACTATTGGAAAAATCTTCTCGGCTATATAATACTTCTAATTCAGTTTTAAGTTTCAAATGATTTATGACTGGATACTCCGTTTTAACTAATTTAAACATATCTTGAGGAAAGCTTTTTTTATAATCTTTAAATTGATCTGCGTGAAATAACTGAGACACTGATGCTAAATGATTACTGAAGCCAAACCTGTTTTTGATCTCAGATGTAATTATATCACAAACTTCTAATGAAATTCTCCTTTTTGATTCTTCCATTTTATATCTCTGGGCAGACTGCATGGATGTCTCCTCCAAATAGTTATTCAAAATTTTATTTCTGATGTCTTCAATTTTACTATTAAAAACGCCAATACACTTATTTACTGTTATGACATCGTATTACATTTTTGTAATTGATTGAACAATATATCACAATGAGGCGTAACTAAATGAAAAAAATTTAACCAGTAAAGAAAATGTTCATTTCGTAAGTAGTTTTTTAAACCAATAGCTTGGTTTAGAGTGTTGTCTTCTGATTCATTATCAATGATTTTTTTCTAAACAATCTAATAATTCTGTTCGATAGGTATAAACAGTCTTTATGCACTTTGTATTAAAATTCCATCGTGTTGGAGCAGCTTTAGGTAATATCACCTTAACAACATTATCTAACACGGCTGTTCTTTTTGGCGATTTTCCAAAGAATGAAGAAAAGCTATGTAAATTAGCAAAAAAATTTTTTATGCTTTTATCCTGACTTGATGCTTTTTGTAAAATTAAATTTAGTTGATGAGCATAACAATGAATAAAATTTGCTGAAGGATAACTTTTTTTAATTAAACATACCTATTAACTTATTTTTTCTTATCAAGAGATGTTTGCTTTATCGTCATATTGGGTTTTGGACGGCCACCACCTTTGAATTTCACTCGGTCTTCATAACCCAACTTATGTCCATCTTTCAGTTTTAATATATTTTGTACAACACTCATATTTAATAGTAAACACCAAAAACACTGTTTTACTTAATTTCACGACAAGTAGAGATTTACTAATAAAATGTTCACAAATAAAAACATTAAAAACAACGTGATAAAATTTATAGACCGACGCGTACCTAGGCAACATTAAGACTGCCGACTAACGACTGCTGTAGTAAATTTCGTGCGTGACCGTGTCAGGGTCATCAGGGTCATTGTCCCCACCAGTGTTTTCTCTCTTTTGCTTTCTGACGAATCGCGCATAAGTCTATTTCACTATAATTCGTTATAAATTCGGTCCGTAGCTAGCTTTGAGGACACGTTGTGGATTGACCCAAGATTTTTAAGTTCTATAAATGAATAATGTAATGATCTAGATATTGGAATAGTATTGTGCATAGAATGAACTAGAAACTTTAATATATTTTTTAAGAATATTAAAAATATATATATTATATATTTTTAAACTTCAGAAAATGAATAGCTCTATTTTTTTATTTGTATGTAGGAGGTCATTGATCAAATGACCCTATAGAAGAACCGCCAGTGGTATGTTTTACACGTAAACAGCTTTTAACAGTATTATTCCTAAATTTAAAACGTAGATCTAGCACAGTAGTATTTAATTCAGGAAAAGAAAAGTATGATAATGTACATACTGAACGAAAATTTTAAAAAGACGTTAGTGCCGTACACATCTCTAGACATCTCTGCATGTTTTAATGTAATGCGCACGCGCACGGTAGTAATGTGACGTATCGGCAGTTGGTTTATGACTGAATGATCTGTAGCGACGCGATATGGCCGTTTCTAGAATGTCTAACAGTGGCGTCTCAAGTATAATAGTAATTATAAAACTCTATTATTGATAATAACAGTATACCACTGCTCATGTAGACAATGTATAATTTTCGTAATTATCAATCTGTTGATGTATGAGCATTGGCGTATATCAGGAGCATTTTCTCTAAGTTTTCTTCTGTAAATCGATGGTGTTTGCTGGACAGTATGTCTTTATGGAGTGAAAAAGTTCTTTTAACTTCACAAGTTGTTGTGGGAACATATCGATAAAAAGCTAAAAGCTAAATTATCGTCGTTGGGACTGGCTTGTAATAGTACATCGGAGATTTCTTGAAAAACCAAAAAATAGGGATTATTTTCAAACTCATACATAACTTTCTGATCAAGCTTTTTTCCAAATTCACGGGGAATCTGTCATAATTTCAAAATAATGTCATTTACGGTTGCCAAACTATCCGACAGAGAGAGCCTTCAACATGTAGCATGCTGCATCTGTTAATAATAGTAACACATGTTTGTGTTGTTCTTGCTCAGTGAAGAAAAAAGGAGTAAGAGTTTCACGAAGAATAGTGGTAATTACGTCAGCATTAATTCTGGAGACAAAACGCGTGGCTTTTAAATACGATTTTTGAGAAATAAGTGGATCTAAAGAGCCTACATTTATGACATATCGTCTCATAGTATCTTCGGTCTCGTCAATGCTACCCCCCCCCCCCATGGTGGAAGTCATTCATGGTACCGTTAAATGCTTGGGGTACTTAATATTGACGGTGGGAGGATTCGTGAGGAATATGCCTGTTTGTGTATTTTTCAAGAAATCCTTTTAATACCGGATTCTGCAGTTTGTGTAACGGAATATTTGCTGCCATGAATGCCTCACACAGTTCTTATGCAAATGTATTCGTACCTGTCTCTAAATGTTGTTTTGTATTAGAGTGCAACATTAGGTGATGTTTCTGTGTACATGAGATTATCTTCGAACATTTATTACAGAACACAGAATCTCCTCTATTGTCGATAATTTCAAAAATATAATTATATGGTTCTACCCACCTCAGTAATAACTCCATTCGTGACAAAGATGATGCTTGTTTTGACATCTTAGCAGAGTTTTAAATACACTAAATAACACACTGGTAACACCAAACTCTTTTACCTATTTTCATACGCTCGCTGACTAAAGATATAACTAATGCCTTTGTTCACGGTAGCTATTCAGCCAGTATTAGAATGACGCGAAAATTCAAGAAGATCGGCAGAGGCATTGATAGAATATTCGAGAATAATTGAGAAAGTGATCATGCATGTAATAACTCATGTAACAAAAGTTTCGGCAAAACGTTAATAATAAAAGACGTAAGTATTGCATATTCTCAAAATTATATTACTTAGAGAAATTAGTACATAATAGTAATAAGATAAACATTAAAACCTCACGGCCCATGTGTTCGATTGGCATGTAATTTTCGGCGATTTGATAAAAAAATTATTTTAATTGCATGGAACATTTTTGTCAAAACTTTTATTACATACGTTATCAACAAATACAATAAATAAATCGTATACACCACTGGTCTCCCTACTACTCGACATACGTTCAAAGTCAAAACAACTATTTTGCACACCTCTGGGAATCCGCATAAAATGGTCGACTTAAAAAATTTTAAAATCTGGCCAAAATACAAGAGATTTAATTAAATAATTTTCATGATGTACATATATTCCCAAGTAACAATTTAAATGCTATTTAGCCTGGTTCTTGTTTTAGAAAGGCTGTGTAGAATAATTAGTTTTAAACTATAATCTGTTCATTCATATGAGATATAAAAAACCGCTTACCTGGGTTCGCAATGCGACCCTTTGTCGACCTTCATTCTTGCATAATTCTCTAGCATAGGTGCGCGGTGTGTTATAAATGCATAAATTGTATTTATATGTATAATACTGCACACCTGTGCTAGAATTTTTTATGCTTAGTTAAGATGTATGGACTATAGGTTATCTGAAATGAATTTCTAGAGTATAAGAATTTATTAAAAAGACTTGTAGTATACTTTAAAACTGAACCATAAAACCCTTAGGACTTTCTCTAGCTGTACTTTTGTAAGAGTTTTATTATAACTGTTCACTGTGGTTTATAAAATCTTTTGATTTTTTAAAAAGCCTTTGATGACAAATTTGATTTAATCAAGTGCTATAAGACTATCAAGCCTTCAAGCAGTTTTAAAAAAGCATGGTTATGATATGTTAAAAAGCGGCAAGCATGAGTGAGTACATACTGCAATGTGAACAAAATTATGTCACAGTTAACTGCTATTGCTAACTGGAAAGAAAGTAAACTATTTGAAAATTATTAATAGCACATTTTCTTCCCATGTAGATGGGACTATCGACAAACAAACTTCGCCATCTTCAATGTTTGCACAATTTGCCTGGCCTAGAACACAAACCACTTATAATTATCAGTTTGATTAAATTAATTGTTTTTACCTTTAGATTTGGAAGTAAATTTAAAAAACATTACAGTGCATAGACTAGCAAATGATTTTTAGGTTAGAATTTTAGCTAGGAAACCTTCACAATAAGCATAAAACCACATTAAAAATTAGAACTAAGTGGTTTTATAAACGTTCTGATATAATAAAACATGGGTAACTAGATTAAGTCTAAATACACTTAGCCAAATACTTAATGACGTATTTATTACTTTCATAAGAGCTAGAGGTTTTAAGAATTATTTACAAAGAAATAAAGATTTTATACTCAAAACGGCCATTTTCCTACAGTATTTTATTTTGATAATGGGTGATTCATTTGACACGTTTTATAAAAACATTTATTCCCCTTTTTTGTGCAGAAACATTGCCTTATTACATAAGTTATATTAATGCAGTTTATAACAGTAATAAACAAATTATTGATTTTTCGAAAACTAATAATTTTTTATAAAATTTTCATAAATTTCAATAGTAAACTCTTTGTCATTTGAAAATTTTATGAATACAAACTGCCTTTAGCCACTTTCTAGAAACGTACTGTAACAATGTCATAGTTTAATAAAAGTAATATTTTCAATAGGCAACCGATCATACCTGATTTTGGTTAACCAATTTTATGGTGTTGGCACTGTGAGCGCTTCCTTTTTCTAGGATATTTGTATTGGTCTAGACTTATTTTCTGTGCTGCTACTCGAAGTTGTTTTGGCTGCTAAGCGGCTTTATAATAAGTTTATGTTAAATAACTGTATTAGAGCCTCGAGTTTAGGTAAGTTATAAATCTCAATGTATTTTAACCTGTTTTTCCGCATTTTTCACGACACGTGTTTCGAGGTTTACTTAGTTTTTTACAATTGTCCAACGTTTTTTCTCCTCCAACTAAAGATTTTAACTTGTGAAGGTATGTTATATTTGTGTATTATTTATTTCGTTAATTTTAGACGTACGTTTAACACGCAGGGTGTAGGAGCAAATAAAGATATATTAAAGTTTTGCTGGTTTTTTTCTTAACACTAGTCAACACCAACATAGACTCTGAGAACCCTCCATTACAATACTGAGAAATTGTAAAATAAAACTTCTAGGACGTGTCTCCTGTGGGAATAAATATTTAAAATAAAACAGTTTTATATCATTATTCAAGACCAAATTAGCTATTCATGGCATCATTAAAGGTTTAATAAAACCTTTTGTCTAAGACCAAATTCTCTTACAGCAAGCTGTCCAAGTTGTTAAAAAACTTAAATTGTTACTTGGGTTATATATTCTAAGATGTAATTAATGAAATTCATAACTATGATACTAGATCTAATATGATCAGTTTCATGTTAAAATACAAAAGGTTGTATGAATTCATTATTTTTTTAAAATCTCTAAATAATTTGAATCGTTTACCCATAAATATTGAATCATCATTTTTTAATTTAAATTATCTTACTTTTGTTTTATTTTTGTGTATTATACATTAATTTTAATTATCATGTACACTAGGTTATCCCCCTTATAGTGTGAGCCGCTCACCCTTCTTATAATTAATAATGACTGTTTGTATATTAGGCCTCTTATTTCTAAATAAAGATCATTATTAATACTCATTTGCAGACTTATATGAAGTAAATCATTTCATGATACTTTTTGAAATGAGGGATGGCGTCTTACGTTCTTATAATGCCTTCATAGGATCTGATGTACCACCGAATTTAGGTTCAGTGGCTATTTTAGGCATACAAAAACCTGTAACAGAAGTTACTGTTAATGGTCTAGCCCAAGCATTCAAATTTGACACGGTACATAAGGTGAGCATATAACAATTATTTGTTTACTTTCAAATTTTTATTGTTTAATTTTTATGTTTCTTTGATTTTTTTTTTTAATTGTGTCGAACCACACAGTACGGTAAAGATATCTAATAATGCACAGAAAAATATTGTGGTTTGATAATTTTACAAAACTATATGCTGACCGCTTCTTAATAATTTTGTTTGGCCAATTTATATTATATAAATGATGTAGAAGATTTTTAGACACGTATTAATTTTTTTTTAAATTGTGTGGCTTGATATCAAACAAAAAATCTAAATGTTTTAGTGCCAATAATGTATATCTTTTTTTCAGTACTTGATCATTGATAATTTGGATGTAACATTTGAAAAGCCCATAGTCATATCTTGGAAATAACTTCTCTGAAATATGCCATTCGAAGAACTTTAAAAATTTTAGTATGCTCACTAATTATAAGCTGTCCTTTACACAAATCAGGCATTTTTAATTTGATTTGTTTTTTTATTGCCAAGATTAGTGATACCACGTGATAACGTTGTTAACAATAAAAAACCCAAACTTTGACTAAAAATGCCTGTTTGTTGTTTACCAAAGAATATTATTATCCCTTAAATATTTTTATCCATATACGTTAGTCAAATAAAATTTACTAATAGTAAGCAATATAGTAAAATAGCTAATATATAAAGCGCTAAAAAATATGTCGGTTTTATCTTTTTAAGACGTAATTTTTATTATATAAGACAAATCAATAAATATTGTGCCAAGAAATGTTAGCAAAACTAATTTAAAAATAGTCAAATACTTTTTAACATTTCAAAGGTAGTGTGAAATTAAAGGATAATATCCAATAGGATCAATTTTAGGAACATAAATTCATTATACGAATTTTTGTGATTAACTAAAAAAATTACAGGCGCATAATTTTATTGTCATGTTACAGCAGCTTGACTTTGCCAGTGCATACATTATCTTTTATAGTTGACTTAATATAAAAATAGTAACTTTTTTTTAAATATCTGTGATTATAATTTTGAGATTGCATCTTTTAGCATTTCAATATTGACTGTTTGATTTGATGTTGGCCTGATATGGAAGCAAGTTCCATCACTTAATATGTAGGATTCAAAGGTATTTTGGAGGATACTTTAAATTATTCTCAATACCTGTATTATATATTTGAAATTGTTAGGAGAATACTTAATAAGTTAAGACAGTGCTTTTTAGTGCTTATATCTGCTTATAAATAATTTTTCAAGTTGTTTTGTTGTTACAATGTACATGGTCATCACACGGAAATGTCTTTTTTTGGAATAACTGGTTATTTTTGAAGTAACAAAAAAGGCGTAAAGACCTTCATTAACTAATTTTGCTTGCAGAAACCAAATTTTGATTCAAAATAACAATTGCGCATTGTGGTTAAAAAATATGACATCCTATTTTTTTTTTAATAGAACACCCTGTATATTTTAAAATAATTCTATTTTCTTCTGATTACTAAAATATCGTTAATGATTTTGATTTTGTTGAACGTAGTTACCGTTTGCCTTTGAAGACAAAATACCTGCATTTCTGCAATAAATATGCAGTTTACTCGTTCAAGTAATGTTCATTAAAAATCAGTGTCTGCCATGGTTAATTCTTCTTTTCAAAGCAACTATATTTAACAAAATCATTAATGATATTTTAATACCAGAATCTAAATATCTCAAAAACTTTTTTGAGATAACATTATACATGTTGGTATTTTTGATATTAGAAAAATGAGAAAAATGGAATTGTGTGTTCCACTAAAAAAAAAAAGTAAAATATAATATTTCTTAAACACAATGCGCGTTTTTTTATTCAAAATTTGGATTCTGCGGAAAAAAATAATTTATGAAGATCGTTACACCGTTTTGAAAACTGAAAATAACGTAGTTATTTTAAAAAATTACATTTTTGCGTGATGACCTTGTATAACACAACAATTTACCATATTGATGTAAGTTTGTACTTTTTATTGTAGTATGAAGTCTAATGTATACACTAAAAATTAATAGATATGCAATATACATGTACCTATACTTATTCATCATTACATGCCAAAATAGCTTGTCTTGCCACATTTGGCTTGTGATATCACATCTATGTGTTTAAGCGCCTGTAATTTCAAAACAAAACAATTCAAAGAGATGTGGCTCTCAGTTTTGTTCTTACTTTTTCTTAATTACAGCAAAATAGAGGTGTGATGACTAGCAGTGGGAGATAGATCTTGCAGATGACTTTATGTTCTCTAATATAGTTATTGCGAGGTAACATGCAATTCGGTCAACAGCACATTCCCACTGCTTCGCACTAGCCTGTTTTGTCATTTCTAAGATTAAGTTGAATTATTATCTCACACCTTTATCATTGTAGAACTATTTAAGGTTAAAAAAAATAGTATTTTTTTTTATAAATGTGGTACTAAAATGTTCTTAGATATTTGACCGAGTTTCTATGAGAGATTCATCCAATTCATTTGGAAATTAAGATTAGCTCAATCTAGCTTTAAGGAGTTTTTAACTATTTGTTTTTGAGGCTGTTATAAATATGACTGAAATTATAGGTTATCTCCATAATATATCCTGATACTGCCTGTTTTGGTAATGCAAAAAGCTTTGGCACGTTATTTCTATTAAATTTTAAAAAAAATCAAACCACACCCTCAGATTAGCATTTGGGAGTGTGCACCTCTGAATAACTCACTCGTCTCATTAATCTACATAAATTTTCTGTAAGTCTTATAAATAATTTATTTGATATTAATTAAACACCTTTTGTTCAAAAATAATTTAAAACTACTATTACTGAATCTGATAACTTTGGTTAAATGATACAAACTTTACTATGGTTGAAACATTCTCGTATGAATTTTTTTAATGTGTCAATCGTTTTTCCAAACAATTTTCTTACCTAGTATGTTTAGAAAAATATAAGAAGATTAACATAATATAAAGCAGTTTTTTTCATTCTTTATATTCAACAATAAATACTTATAGAGCCTTCATAGATGATTGTAACCCATGTGACCAATTAGTTACTGTTAACAGCATTGTCAAGTCGTCCTGCCACCAAAGAAACTATTTTTTAGACATGTATGTGCAAAAATTCTCATGGGGTACTGCCGTAAAATGAAAGACACAAAATCACAAATTAAAAGGTACCAACTGATAACGTGGCTTACGATCATTTATGAAGGCTCTGTACATAAATGCCTCAATGCTAAAACTTTAAGGGATTTGTTGACCTCCCAGACATTGGTTTGAAGGTGGATGGTTTTTTTTTTAAATCTTAGTTGTAGCTTCAATGTATTAAATGGTTTTGCATTACTCAAAAAGGAAATTATTATCAAGCCTCTGAGCTACTGGACAATTAGGAGTATTGTTGTTTTTATCAACTTAATTGTGTATCAGCAATTAAATTGTGTGTTATTCAGTTTATAAGGAAACAGGAAGCTTAGTGCTTTTTTATTTATAAATTTTAAATTCGTACTTTTACTAATCTTTTTTTAATTAACATTTTTAATCCGATCACTTTCTTCTTAGGCGTAGGGGGAGACATTTTTTCTACTATACTAATTTGCAAATTGTAATCGAAGTAGCTCATAGGAGCTCAAAGATGAGAAATTTGCAAGTTCTCTAAATTCTCTTAAATTTAGAACGTTAGCAGTACGGCATAAATTTATGTGATTTTATGAATCACGAAGTAAATTCAATCAAATAAAAATACCATTTTTAATTGCAATCCATAAAACAATTTTTTTTGCAATTTAGGGAAGGATTAATATGAATTGTGTGCTTTACATGTTTTTGGTTCTATAATATGGTGTATTTATAGAATAGAAATTTATCTTTAAAGTTTAATGAAATTTAAATGGGTCTAATAAAATTTTCACACACGATTGTAGCAAGTTTGAGATATTTGCAATAAGAAAACATTTCATTTTGACTGGATCAAAGAACAACACTAAAAGAAAAAAAATTATGCCCACAAATTTAGTTCATAAATATGTTTGTCAATTATTTATTTTTCTAAACTTATGGAATTCCATGCCACCTCAAGAAACCTGGATAGTAACAATTTGTCTCTCGCCTCCTGGATTTTGGTGTCTTGTAATTTTTCTTTTTACTGGAATTTTAATGAAAGCCAAAAAATGTATATACTTACGTAAACTTTTTTTGATATGAAATTGTAAATTGCAAGTGGAAGAAAAAACAGACGACTGCGTTTGTTATTTTAATCGGTTTGATTTTAATGTGATTTTCAGTGATATTTGATTCCTTATTTTTGTATTAAAATATATATATAGGTGGTTACTGTAAGAGGCACATAAATATTGTGTGCTGATAAAGCAATATTTGCAAAAGAAGTAATTGATGTATTGCTAGGAAAGTTGGGAAGCCGACTGGTATCCATGCATCTGTAGTGATGTTCAAAAATATTATCAACTGGTTCTCTTAACTGAAGGCTCTGGCAAAATGCGTATTTATACATAAACCATCACACAACAGTTACACTTATGGTAAGGCACAGTCAGCTCAATTGTAAGCCTTGCTAGTGTCTTGCCAATAATGTACGTATTTGAAATAGACTTTTCCAGTTTTTAAACCTGAAACAGGGTTCCCACCAACCCTTCAAAATTCCAAAGTTCCATAATCAACAATAAAGATTTTTCTAGTGTTATTTTATGAAAAAGGACGTATAAAAAACATAATTAGCAAATGCTAAATTCGTAGAAATGTTTGTTAGACAGTACATTTATATAATTCATTTAAAAAGTGAAAAGTAAATAATAGATTTAGCTGAGCTATAGGAATGATAAAAACTCAAGACTTTCTATGTTTTTCCCAAAAAATGACTTGATTTCTAATACAAAACTGTTTCCAGATTCAGTGGGAACCCTGTTAAATTTATGTTATGAAATTGATTGGTATGTGTGGTTTAAGCCAGTACTAAATTGACTTAAACCACACATACTGGTACAGTTTTTTTTTTTTCAAAGATCTGGGAAACAAATAGAGAAATGACATTACAGCCTCAGTAAAAAGTATACATGTTTCATTAGTCTTATATAATTATATAATTCTCTTTAGTTTACCGAGTCTTCATGACAGTATAATAAAACAAATGCACTTGAACATTACAAGACACATTTATTTTCATGAGCTCTTTTTGTACTATGGCAATATGTGTGACGGACAACTATTAACCGATCACCGAACAGAAAACTCCTGACCACAGCTTGGTTATACAATTCATTTGTTCATACTAACTGTCAAGAATCAGCAAACCATAGAGATAGATTTTGCTCATTTTTAACTTTTAATTACTTAATTTGTTACTACTAGGTATTAAATTTTCCTAAAAGTGTATATGTTTTTGTTTAAAGAAATAAAAATATTGCTTTTAATTTATTGTTTTTGCGAGTTGTTTATTACTTTCCCCCAGTATTAATAAAAGATAAATTTGACAAATTAAAAAGTATCGTGTCACATATGCTTTTTCGATTTTGGTGTTAACAATAATTTTTAATATACACTAGTCACAAAAATTAAGGGATATTAAAAAAAGTTCCAAATTTTAGGGTGATTTTCAACAAGAGATAACTTGGCGAAAAATGGTCGTACAGAAAATAAAAAAAAAAAGGAAATTGTAGCTTTAAGTGTCTAGTTTTCAGACCTGGACTGTAAAATTTTTTTGCGTGGGCGGTTTTCACATAATTATCCGAAAATCAACAAAAAAAATTTTTCTGAATTTTTTTTTTTATTTTTTCGAACGAATCATGTTTTTGAGCAAAAAAATAAGGATTTTTGCCAAAAAACCATATTGAAGTCGAAAATATGCATAAAAATCAAAAAATTGCTTGCTAAAAAACGAAACGATCAATTTAAACCTTCAGGGCACTAAGAAAAAAAAAATCGCAGCGCTTTGCAACTTTGAGGGTATTTTAGGGACACTTTGAGGTTAAAAAGTAACCGGCGATATCCTTCGTTAATTCACTATATCCAAAGTTATACCAAATTGTCCAGATATCCTTAAATTCGCAAATTTTCAACTTTTTTTTCAGCCAACATCATCGCTACAAAAAAATTTTTTTATCAATCACCACTAATTGTGTCTTATAGAGAATATTTTGCAGTTTCCAAAACCCTACCTCCATTTTCTGTACGATCATTAGTTCCCAAGTAATCGATTGTCAAAGTTGAAATGGACTTTTTTGCTTTGATCAATGATAACTCCGCGGCAAATCATCGTACGGAGCTCTTTCAGAGATCAAATTAAAGCTAATTAAATTGTCTAGAAGAGCTTTATGGTCGCATGATGAAAAAAATTTTTTGAAGTCCACAGACCATTTTAAAGACGAGAAAAAATTTGGAAAAATTTTTTTTTTGTTGATTTTCGGATAATTATGTGAAAACCGCCCACGCAAAAAAATTTTACAGTCCAGGTCTGAAAACTAGACACAAAGCTACAATTTCCTTTTTTTTTTATTTTCTGTACGACCATTTTTCGCCGAGTTATCTCTTGTTGAAAATCGCCCTAAAATTTGGAACTTTTTTAATATCCCTTAATTTTTGTGACTAGTGTAGTAAGAATGAAATGTTTATATTTTTTTATATTAGTATTCCGATTATTTGTGCCAGAAGTTGCCACCACTTGATACTTCCATCCATCATTTAATTCCCATGTAAATATATGTATGATTGGTATTATTTGTGTAAAAAAAATTGACAGTTTTATGACTTGTAACAACATAGTTTAACATCCTTAAAAATATGTATTCGTAGAAATCTTTTGCGTCGCCCACATAATTCAGTTTGTCAGTTCAAAAAAAAAAAAAACTGCTAATATATCAATTTTTTGTTTTATTAAGTTCTAAGTAATACCTTTGTAATCCCTATTGATGGGACACAATAAGTCGCTTTGGCTGCAGTATCATTGTGACTGTATCAGGCAGGTGGAACTGGAAAGATTGAAAAAAACCCTATAGATACTTACTGTATGGTTGAAGGCTACACATTTAGAGACGTGGATACACCTAATTATTCGAGTATGCTAGGATTAATTTCTGCTTAGAAATAATACCAGTTGTTTCTTGACTGGGGAGCGAAGTAGAGACTCCGGATGATGGGCAAGTGTCCTTACAGTTCGAACGCTAAGCTATTATATAAAATAAATACAAAATACTTTTTCTATTTTTTATTATTTTTACAATAAACTGGTAAATACATAAGTATTCTTACCAAGTAGCAAAGAAATAGAAATTAATTAAAATTTTGTACACAAAAAAAATGGCACTAAAAGAAATTTCTAGGAACGTAAGGAATCTAAGTAAAATTATTAATTCATCACTTTTATCTCCTATAAAATTTCCATAAAAACGTACAAATAAAAGGCATGATAAATAATTTTGCTTAAATTATACAAAATATATATCTATTGCTTCCTGTTAAAATCATATTGCACTAAAACTAACAACAATAATAAACTCTTGAACAAAATAAGATTAGAAATAATAAATCTTTGACCGATCTTTGGTAACTAATTGAAATTATACAAAAATGTCAATACACTATTTTAAATAAAGCTATAAACTAAACTAGGAAAATCTTCAGTACAGAAATGATTTTTAACATAATTATATACATTTTTTTTTTGTAAATAAAGCTTTGGTATTGAAAGTAATAAACTTTTTTATTTAATATTTGAGCTTATTTTATAAATATAGCAGGCAAGCTAAGAAATTATATCGCAAGATAAATGGCAATTGATACGACAGAAATGTATAACGTAGGATACTACTGCTACAGATGTAATGACTAAATAAGTGTCATGGTGTTCTGCTTTAACTTTCTCAACTGCTGATTTAGAAGATACTCTCCAAGTTCTGACAGAAAAAAAATACATAACATTGTTCTAAGATAACCAATTGACATATTTTTTAATTGCTTAATTATTAAACTTGGAGCAAACAGAATTTAACTTTGTATTTTGCATAAGCCTCTTTATAGGAACTTTTGTTTTATACATATACCGGCAATCTTCTGGTTAAATGAATCTAAATAAAGCATTTTGTTAGACAGTTGGCGTGCGACTATGTACAAAAACATTTTGGCAGTAAAAACTGGGGAATGCGGCTAAAAAAGCAATTGATTTCAGTCAATTATTTTACTGAAATTGTGTATGCACGTGGCACATCCAAAGCAATAAACTTCAGCGCATTAAATTATGTATGTAAGCTTGTTCTATGAAAAAACATCACATTTAAACTAAGAAATAATGGGCGAAAGTGGAATTTTTAATTGTAAATTACTGAACAAATTTGATATTCATAAACAGTGTTTATAATAGATTTTTAGTTTTAAAATGTATTTTCTCGTAAATAACTATATATTTGGGTTCTTTTTTCTGTCTGGATATTATTTTTAAAATTGATACACAGAAGACATATAATTTACTCTATTCAGCGTTAATAGAGGAAAGTGAATGTGGCTTTAATTAGCAGGTATTCTACAACAAAACCTTTAAAATTTTATTATACACTATTAAAAAAAAATGGTACGTACCACCAATTCTTAAAAAAATTTTAAACAAGAGTAGATAGACACTAAAATAAACCCAAAAGATATTTACAAAATAATTTTGTTAAAATATTTGTACCAATAAAATACTGTGATTTCATTTATTTAATGCAAACAATACCCAACCATTAGCAATGAAAATCGACCAATGTATATGTTTTGGTCATATTTATTCTTTAGTATGCCACACCTATATTACATTTCAACATCATGTGCATGATATGGATTGTCGCTCCATTATGCAATTTATAAATTAAACTCAATAGAGAACCGTAAAATGGGGTTACTTTGAACACTTTTCACACTTTTTACCATGCAGCTTTTTAAATTTTTATTCATTTTCCTTGCAATATTTACTGAAATGTGGGGAAGATTATTGACTATCTAAGTGACAATTAAAATATTTTTGTGCAAATAGTAGTTTTTTTTTATTAAAAAAAAAAGGTTCCAAAATTACCCACAGATTGGAGGTTACTTTGAACACTATTTAAAATGGCTAGATTTCAATGATACCTAACTGTTAGGTAAGTTGGAACATCATATATATTTTTAGAACACTAAAAGTAACATATCCACCCGGGAAAAAAAAACTTTTTTGTATAAATACTGTATATAACCCTAAAAAAATGATTACCTATATGGAATAACAAATTTAAAAACTTTTTTATATAGGTAATAAATGTGCATAACTTTGATTTTTTCGTGAAGAAGTGGCTCCGATTTAGTATTAAAACGAATTTTATGTTTTGTTCAAAGATAGCCTTATGTTCAAAGTAACCCTATTTTACGGAATATGTTTTCATAAATCCAATTAAAATAATAATTATTCTGACTTTAAACTATGAAATTATTTATTTTGATTCTTTTTTCACTATATTAAATTTGCTCTTTTACCAAGCTGGTCACACAATATTTTATTAGTTTACGATTTGTACAGATCTTGTACACAGATTCGCTTTTTCTTTTATTAATAGCATTCATAAAACTTCAAATGCTTAAAAATATTTTATCACTTTCGTTTTAATATTCCTTATTTTAAGTAGTACAAAAATGCCTTTTATATGATATATATTTGGTCCATATGAGTTCAACCCGCCAAAGTTATATTGCTTGGCCGAGATGTGGTAATTCTGGTGGCACTTGATTTCCAAACAGTATTGAAATCTAAACAATAATTGAAATGCTTTCAATAAAAATTGAAGCTGACATTTCTGTCACCTTGTTTTTATATCAATATTGAAAATGAAACAATTATTGTTATCAATAAACGGGGTTTTTAAAAAAGATTGGGACACCGTTTAGTTGTGGATTTTTGACATCAAACCAAGTCGATTCAACATGAAAAGTAGGGGTCTTAACTTTTTCGTTATCAAGGTATAGGGTGTTAAAGTTAAAAAATTTTATTCATTTTTTGTGTCTATTTCAGAGACTATGTTACGCATCGATTTCAAATTTGGTGAGGGTATGTTTTTGAGGTGTCCATGATTACAATGGTGCTATTGTCCACATCGCAATTTTTTGGAGGGCGCTAATTACACTACTTTTCTCAGACTTTAAACCATAACATTTTTGAGGTTTAGTTTTGGACCTCGTTTTTCATTACATTAGAAACACAATTTAATTCTTCACAAAAAAAATATACTGGTTAAAACTTGTTACAATGCCTCCTTTTCGAGAAATACGCGGTTTACAACTGCAAAAATTTGAAGAAGTTCAAAATATTAAAATTCAGGAATAAATATTTCATTAATGCCAAAATTTCATAAAACAGTACCGAAAATGTATCAAAATAAAAAGAAATTACATTGAAAATTTGAAGTATGAATTATAATGGAACAGTTTGCTGTTATTTATTGTTATTAACTTTCTACTACTAATAGAATAAGAGTTTTAATTGTTTATTTTATGTTAGTTAATACAGTAAATCGTAAATACAAATATTTCAAAGAATCGTACTTGACGTACATCTAGTATTCAAAAAAACTATTTTTAGGCACACGTAAATTTTGCCGAACTGGTGTCTTTTTTGTGGAGAATTAAAAAATGCTTCAAACATAATGAAAGAAAATGTCCAAAATCTAACATCAAAAATTTATGGTTGAAAGTGCCAGAGAAAAGTATTTTAACCCTCTATAAATTGTGACATGAGCAATACCACCGTTGTAATTATCGACCTCAAAAATATATTTATACCAAATTTGAAATTAATATGATGTAGTTGCTGAAACAGAAAGAAAAAAATGAATAAAAACTTTTTTAACTTTAACACACTGTGTCGAAAACGAAAAGCAATATCCCAATATTTTCGAAACACCCTGTATATCCAAAATTGCTATTCTGGTGATACATTTTTATTGACAATCATTTCTTATTCAATATTGATATCCTAGCAAGAGGTCTCAGTTCTTGCTGGATATAATAATTATGACATTGAATGTAATAATATTACTAATTAACATTTTAGGCGAGGAAAATGAGAGATAAGAAAAAATTGACAGTGAATGTATTTATTAACTTTTTCCACCCATTCATGTCTTTTACAGGCCCACATCCAATACTATTTAATTTTTTCCCTCAACTGTCTAGAAAGTTAACTATTTTTGGTAAATTTTTTGAGTGGAAAACAGCTACAAATTTATTAGTATAACCCGGTAGAGTAACATAAGAGATCGGTAACGTCTTTACCGATCCCTTATGTAATTTTTGGTTAGTATCTGATAAGAATTAAAAAAGGTTAATCCAATCTTCTTTGAAATTAAGCGTTTGACATGTCAGTTGTATTTTATAAATTTTGTTTGCAAAAGATTTCAAATTATAAAGTTTTTTAAAAATTAGCAAGAACGATTGCCGAAAAAAGTACTGTATGCAACACACCCGGACAGTGTCTTTTAATTGGGCTCACTAGCTTCCAGGGTTTGCTGGTGCTTGCCAAAATTAATTACTTTCCGGTCTTATTACACAAACAGCTATTATCATCTTTTCCCAAATTTTATTTATTATTGTTTGACATAGAAGAAAGTCAAATTATTGTTTTAATATCAACATTAAAGACATATCAAAGATGAAAACAAGGTGGTTACCGGAATATCTATTCAATTTCAATATTTATGTAAATATTGTTTACAAAACAATTATTGTTAGGAAAACAAGTGTCATCATAATCAACCCGATTTAACATTTTAGATTACAATTTATTGAAAAAACTTTCCATAAAATAAGAATTTAAATTTTGATTTATAAAAACATGACTAAATATATTTTTTCAAAAGTGATTTGATGAAATCCTCTTTAAAAAATAGTACATATTACAAACAGTGCAGCTTTATCTTACGTTTTTTTCTATACAGGTACTAACAGATTTTGATTTCTGCCTTAACAAAAAATTATACTTTGGTAAATAGTTAAACATAAACGTCCTTATTACAACAGTAAAGCAAAATATTCTAGAGTAAATAAGACCCCAAAATTAAATCTCTATGATATTTTAAAATTTAATTTTGATACATTATTTTATTTTAAGAATGCTAGGAAATTTTGTACTTTACATTGTTGCTTAAAAACTTCTTTATTTTTGGTTACTGCCTAATATTTATCCAATAAGGACAGATATAGTAAGCAACATTTATGAATTAGGACGTTAGTTCTTCCAAGAGTTCCTCAGTGGAACGTTGTTCAACTTTAAATTTTTCCATATATTGTTTAGGAACTGTCCATTCCAGTAAAATTTGTACGTTTCTTTTCAGTTTTTCAGCTACAGGTATATCATCTTCTTTGCAAGGCTTCCTACCAGAATTTTCTATAGATTCAATGAGTACATCATCAATTAGTCGTCTATTAAATCCTAATTCCTCTAAGCGATCAGGTGCTGAGATCTTTTTTAGAAGAACAGCCAATAAAAATCTCATTTTCTCTATGGCCATGGGTGGTTCTATGTTAGTACCGTCTATATTAATCTCTTCTACCTTTGGTTTCTTTTTCAGTACTTTACATTTAATGTAATGGCTCTCTAATTCGATTTTAGTTTTGTGGAAAGTTTTGCAGTGACTGCACACATAAGGTTTATTACTTTTATGTATACAAAGCATGTGCTTTTTTAAATGGGGCAACTGTGAAAAGGAAGTCTTACAAAGAACGCAGATGAAAGGTTTCTCACCCGTGTGGCGGCGTGTGTGTAGCTTTAGTGCTGTAGAATGAGCAAACGCCTTCCAACAAACCTGACATCTGTACGGTTTTTCACCGCTATGAATTCTCTGATGTACTGTAAGCTGAGATCTTTGTGCAAACTTTGCACCACAATGGGCACAACCATGAGGTTTATCTTTTTGATGTGTCCTCATATGCTGTGGCAAATGCCCCTTTAGCTCCTTGTTACAAATTTTACAATGGAAGGCTTTAACATTAGCATGATAACAATTTAGATGTTTTTTTAAGAGCGTCTCGCCTAAAAAACGATTTACCGCAAATATCACAAATGTAATCCCTTATTTCTAAATGCCTATTCATGTGAAGTTTTAAGTTTGCAGAACAAGTGAACGTAGAATTGCATAGGTGGCAAAGATATGGTTTAGAACCTGTATGAACACGCATATGTTGGACAAGTTGTCCTCCCCTCGCAAATCTCTTTTCACAGTGTTCACATTCGTAAGGTTTATCTCCTGTGTGAGTTCTTAGGTGTAACCGCAGTCTTTCTTTTATAGGAAAAGCTTTGCTGCAGTAGTTACACACAAAAATATTCTTGTTTTGCAACCCAGGTGAGTGTTTGCAAACAATATGATTTTTGAGGGAACCAGCCTGTCGGAAGCCCTGCCCACATTCGTTACAAATGTACGGTCGTTCGTCTGTGTGAATGCGGACATGTTTGCGGAGGTCATTAGAACCTAGAAATCTCTTCTCACAAATTGCGCATTGGTATTTACGAGGTTTATCTTTTGCATAGGTCATTTGTGATAAAGATTTTGGCGATAACCTGACTAGAAAGTGTTACTTAGCCTTAGGAGTGTTAACATGCAAGATAACCCTGAACCTTGTGCTATATTATAAATAATTATATAAGTAGTTATTTATCCCAACCACCAATAAGAGTCTAAATTAGTGAATGGAAAGTGATTTAGAGTGAATTGTGAAGGTCCATCGCAGTGCCAGACCAGTAGCAGACCTCACCGTCACCTCACCTGCAAGAATCATTAATGCCTAAACCAATAAATCTAAACTACTTTAGCTAAGTGAACTGTTTATAACTCTAAGTTAATTGTTAAAAGATATGGTTATGTGAACATAAGATATTTGTAAAAAGTATGGCAATTTATATTTTATATTACGAATTATAATCCAGTCGGTAGAGACAAAAAAAGGTCTTTGCCTTACAAAAGGTGGGGTAGAAACCATTTTGATGTTGTTTAGGTCGGGACCCTTATGAAAAATCCAAGTTTTCGATAAGACTAATATGTAATGAATTACAGTGGCGGAAAAATTTTCCAAAAAAAATTGTTAAACTCCATTTTTGTTGGTAAATTTTGTAAGAACAAATTACACTATATTATTTTTAACGTTTTTCCACACCATAATTACATTATATAGCGAAATCTGTTTCAAATTATAGTGATTTTTCTTATTACATATAAATTTTCTTACCGCCGCGCCGGCCGCGGTGGCGGAAATTGGTACAGAATATTAATATTAGTGTATGGATGTTCAAGTTTAATTCTATGTTTTTTAGTAGCAGATGTTTGCTAGAGCAGGTATAGACCGTATCTCGTCTCCCTTTGTTTCTTTCGTAATGGTCGAAAAGGGCGCCCCTTTCTCCCCTTTCTTGAGAGCGGCACGACAGCATACCGCGTGCCCGCGGTCCTAGTTTAATACACACAGGGTCAGTGACCAGTGCTGTTAATCCTACCTATTTTTCGGTAGATTTACCGATTTTCAATGACTTCTACTAATCTACCGATCCACAAACAAATCCTACCGAAAATCAGACAGAAACTAAAAATCTAACGACTGATCTATTTGAAAAATACTTCACATCAATGAGGGTTACCGCGCTTGCATTCACCACGAGAGGCGCTAGTGTAGGGTAAGGTTCAGATATTTCAAATGTCACTGAACGTTGATATTTATTATGGCTTTTTAACGCAGGTTTTTAGTGATTCCGTAAATAATGAAATTCTTTGCAAAAAATTGGAGGAGTATGGAGTGATAGGCGTTTCATTGCAGCTTGTAAAATCATATTTAGCCAACAGAATGCAATGTGTGGTAGAAATTGATAAGGAAGGAAAACTAATTAAATCAGAGAAACTGTCAGTTTTGAAATATTTAATCTTAGGGTCACTGTTTTACATTATCTACACCAATGAATTACCAAATATAACTAATTAATACTTAATACTATATGTTAATGATAGTACCCTTATTTTTAGTGAAGAGGGCCAAAATATCTTATTAGAAAAAAGTCATATACATATACAAATAATCTTTTACTTAATGTTGGAAAAACACAGGCATTGCTATTTTGCAATAGGAAATATGAAAATATAACTATACCTTATGAAAGTGACGAAATTGTATCCAGCGTAGAGATTTTATTCTTAGGAGTTAACATAGATAGGAGGCTGGATTGGAGGTTGCATATTAATTCATTATCACAAAACATTGCAAAATATTCATACGCACTAAGTATAATATCAGGAAATGTAAGTACAGAAGCTGCACTATCTACGTATCACGCATATATTCAATCGAGGATCAAGTATGGGATAATTTTTTTGGGGAACTCTATTGACATACAAAGAATTACAATTTTACAAACAAAATGCCTAAGAGCTGTATATAAAATGAATAGATATGAGAGTTGTAAAGTTTTTATTGCAAAACAAATTTTAACTATAATAGCTATATATGCCAATGAAGCAGTTGTATTTGTTAGTGAAAATAAAGAACTCTTTGAAGGTTGTGAGAGAAACCACGAGCATAATACAAGGCATAGAAATGATTTAATTGCTGATAGATGTAAATATGCATACACCCAAAAAAACATACAATTTAGTATAATAAAAATATATAATAGCTTTTCAACAAAACTACGAAATCCACAAAAAAAACCAATTAAAAATAAAACTAAAAAACTATCTTTTCAGTAAACCGTACCATACACTTCAGGAATTCTATGATGATAAAGATATAATAATGAGGTAGAAAATATTTATAGTCAAATTTTTTGTACTTTAATTAGTGTATCTTAATTTTTGTATTTCAATTGTTATATTTTAATCTGTATTTAATTAATTTTTTGTATCTATTTTAATTCAGACATATATGTCAGATATTGTCTATTAATCATTCATATTGTTTTAAGTGTAAATGTAAATGTTCATTTGAGACATGTTCCACACCCAATGAGTTTTTATTGTGTATTTTTATACTGGAACTAATAAAGAATTTAATTACTTACTTACTATAAAAATTGTGATACTTCTGATGAAATATGGGAGATATACGGTATGGGTCAATAAATGTAAGTGCTTTAAAAGCAGAGCTAAGAAAGATCAGCTAATTTGGAGGTGTGTTTACTATGACAGATTTGTCAAAAATATGTATTATTATGAAGTTTTAAGTTCTGTATTTTTGTTATATCAAGCATGAGCATGACGAAAACAACGAATGTGCATGATTATTACCTATGATTTTCTGTACTCGGCTCCATTGGTAAAGCATAATCGTCAGGATTAAAATGTTTCTTACAAACACACGAATGTTTTGAAGGAGTAAAGTTATTCTTGCGTATCGCTACCAACCAGTGTTTTAGGCGAGTTTTGTCTCTCGGAAACATATGTGTCCGCCTTTTGTTTCTGAACAAAATGGAACTGCACAACACTGAGGTATAATTAACAAGTTTTTTTATTTACTGGTGTACGAAATAATTATAATAAAACCCTATAAACTTGTTCCTCACCTAACAATAACTTTTGACAGCTACCTTACTTGTCAGTGGCGCCAACTGGTGAGCCTAAAAACGGTAGTTCTCATTGAATCTGCTTTACAGTTTACACTGACCTGTATCCTCAACTATGCATACACATGTATCCGAGTCGCCTCCTGTCGAAAAGGAGAAAAAAAGTAATAATATAATCGCGAAACTGGAACATCTGCGGATTAGGCCTACTGGGGATACCACAATAAAAACACGCGCCATTTACACTACCTCATGATGGTGTGGAAGTTACTTTGAGTTTACAAAATTGTTATAATTATGTAATGAATAGCCAGAAAGAATAAAAAAAAAAATAAAAAAAATGGAGTTTGACGATTTTTTTGGAAAATGTTCATCTTTCCGCCGCGCACCGCTTTAACTCGTTACATATTAGACTTACAAAAAAATGTAGGAAATTTTGCCTTTTTTAACTTTGTCCTTTTGTTGTTGGATCAACCGTTGCAGTTATTTTGAAAAAACTAATTTCTTGTACCTTTCGTTCAAGATGACGGCTCGCGCCTCCCCCCCCAAGATCGAAAACTAGGATCAGGGTCCCGACCTAAAGAACATATATCAAAATCGTTTCTACCCCACCTTTTGTGAGGCAAAAATCTCTACTGACTGGATTATTATACCAGGGCAGAGAATTGAACAGTGTTTTGTTCAGCGAGAATAAATTGCATCCTTTTTAGTTTAAATTTTCTTCATTACATTACACTAAAAATATTGTTTCTAATCTTCCGCCTCCGCATTAACTTCTTCCACATTATATTTTTCACAAGATAAAAATAATTTTTATTATACTAAAAAATGATTAACTGTATGCTATATATTTTCTGTAAGTACTTTTTTTTACTTAAATTTTAAATATAGGTACTTAATAAACACTAATGTACTTTTCATTTTTGTAAATGCATGGTTAGTGGGCTGTAGGTTGACAATTCTTGTAAATTAAGAAGTTGAAATCGTTTAAAATAAAGATTTGAGTTTTACGTTGATATTTCTCTTTTCAATTAGTTTATTAATTTGACAAGTCCATAACCTCTTTTCATGAGTATAATACCAATAATAATAATAATAATAATAATATTCTTCATTCATCAATCAGGTTACACACAATTTAACTTATAGACTAGTCAAATATACAAAAAAGGCAAGAAACATCGTTCAATAATACAATGGATTAATGAGGTTAAAACTTGATGAGTATTTACAAGTTAAGCTTGTAAAATATTTATCTACAAAATAAAAAGCCTTCTAAATATTTTAATAGAATATTTCCAAACGAGTTAAAACTGTTTAAATGTTCAAACAGATGGATAAATTTATTAAAATAATTACCTTGAAAAATATGAGAATTTTGACCCACATTTAGTTTGGAGAAAGGCATTTGAAGTTATTATTTATTATTCATTACTGTGTACATTATAATAGTGAACATTAATTATTTTTAAAAATCAGATATACTTGTTTTTTTATATTTATTATAATATAATTAAAAATACACGGAATGGTAATGTTAAAATCGATAAAGCTATGATTGTCTCTTTACAATGAACCTCCACTGTTAGGCCAACCATGTAACTCATAATTTTCTTTTTGGTTATAAACATTTGGGAGTATGAAGAATTTCTCCAAAAATTAAGCTCATATGCTAAATAAGAGCCAATCAAACCAAAGTAAGCTAATATTTATACATCAAAGACCAGTTGGATGAATAGTTCAATAAAGTTCTGCTAGAGGCAATACAGCTTTGAAGAAATATGTTATGGTATCAACAGGATGAAGCAACTGCCCATAATTCAAGACTTTTTGCGGAACATCTTAATGAACATTTTCAAGGTAGCTGGGTGGGTAATCGTGGTCCTGTTCAGTGGCCACTGACATCGCCTGACCTTACTCCATTGAATTTCTTTCTCTGGAGTACCGTTAAGATTCTGATATTTGAGTCACTGTCAAAGACACCGAACATTTAAAGCTGAAGGTTGTTAATACTTGTGAAAGCCTTAGACTGAACATTCTCCAGAAAGTGAAGACAAGTGAGGTCAGAAAATAATTTGACTTTATGTGTAGATGAAGAAGGGGGATATGTAGAAATATATTGTAATGTACTAGTTTGTTTAGTATTTATTTATTTATTTTTTTTGGCCACCGAAATATTTTGAATACGTTTATTAATTTTTGTAGTTTCACTATGTATATCTTTGTGAGTTAATAATTCAAATCAAATTGTTTTCAAAATAGCTTGTTAAAAAACATTATTTAAAATATATGTAACTGGTTTCATTCTTTATAGATTTCATACAGATTAATTTTAAGTATTATTTAGAGCAATAAGTTGAAACACTTGCTTAATTTGTTTTTTGATGTTCCTAGGGCTGTAATTTTCAAAATATTAAAAATACATCTAAAGTGATGTACTTAAAAATTACTCAAAATAAATTATTTTTCGAAAGTCGGAAGAAAACATTGAGTGTTGACAGAAAAAGAATTAAAAATGCCATCGCATCGCTTAGCGTTGACGTGATAAAAATTTACAATTGAACTTAATGTGTAGTCTATATAAGTTACTTTTGATTGCCGGTAACTGTAAGAGATACAAAAAAAGGGAGGATATATTCTCGATCTCTTTTTTTAAGACAAGTTCACTGGGGAAAACAAAAATTTATTATCATCTTTTGTTTTCGAGTTATAAACAAAGGTTCGATGTTTCGACTTTTAGACATGTCAATATCGTTTGTAAGGATATGAAAAAACAACTTTTACATTCTTCAGGCCCTTTTTTCTGTATAATACAGTGGCGGCGAGAAAATTTAAATAAAAAGGTGCAATTTCGAGTTATGGCATAAAAATTTATTTTTTTTAAATGGGAATCATAGTTGGCTATGGTTTAGTTAAAAATTAATTTTTTTTTTCGTTCAAAGTATATATCGTATGTGGGGTCGCTTTTGATGTGTAAATATTTAATAGCGAAAATAATCTTTTAGTAGAATACTTTTTGCGTTTTTTTATATTTATTCCAAGTGTGTCATCTATGACAGTATTTATCCGTTAAATGATTCCCATTTAAAAAAATACAACTTTATGCCATAACTCGAAATTGCACCTTTTTTTAAATTTTCTTGACACCACTGTATTATACAGAAAAAAGTGCCTGAAGAATGCAAGTTATTTTTTCATAACTTTACAAAAAACCAAGATATTGATATTGTGTCTAAAAAGTCGAAAAATCGAACTTTTGTTTATAACTCGAAAACAAAAGACGATAGCAAATTTTTGTTTTCACCAGTGAATTTGTCTTAAAAAAAGAGTTCAAGAATGTGTCTTCCATTTTTTTTTGTATCTCTTAGTTACCGAGTTATCCTATACAAACATCGAAATTTGCCCACCCTATACATAAATCCAAAATTTGAGAGGTCACATGATGATCTTGAGTTTACCTCTAGAAAATCACCGAATCCTATGAAAATTGGTATAGTTAACTGCATGACAACTTTTATCAGTTATCATTTCAGTATAAATACATGAGAGACACTGCGTGGGAGATAAATTAGCTATTAGTACACATAATATCATTACTCTTGGAATATTTTTTTACAATTCATTTCCAAATTGACCAAATTGTAACATACGAGCCCTACAATTCCAGCCAGTGATATATGAAACTCTAGGTTTTTGGTGTTGTTGATTTCAAATATAAAGATCAAAATTAAAAATTCAAAATGGTGGATTAGTCTTATAGGTTTTGATATATTCAAATGTAATAGCTCTACCAACCATGATCAAAAATTAAAACTCAAAATTCAGAAAATCATTTTAGGGATTTTTTCCAGAGTTACTACGTGAAGTATTTAGAATTTGAAAAAAAAAAACAAAAGCACATCAATGACAACTTCAATAAATCTCTAAAAATTGGCAACACTTAAATTGTCTTCAACCACCAAGTGGCGATACTGATTTGTCTTCAACCATCAGGTAGCCAACATGAATATTATTAAAATTTATAGAAAAATTACATGTTCAATAAGTCTCACATCAATCGAGCTAGAGTTCACTTAGGAGCTGAAAAAAATCCTTAGTTTGTTGTTACATACTCCAATACACTATTATTATTATTATTATTATTAAAAATGTGAATACATTTTCTTAATTGATGAAAATATGATAATAATAAAAATATATTTGAAAACTGGAATTATAGGTATATGTAGGTATGTCGCCATAATTTCAATTCTCAAATACATTTTTATTACTATCATTTTTGTTATTGCAGCAATTCAGTATGAAACATGCATTCACCTTGGTTCAGCCAGTATATAGTATGTGTATTGAACTATTAGACATGGGTCTCTTAAATGGCAAAGTTAAATGTAAACTGGAGCCAGACAACCCGAAGGTGTTCAGCGAATTCATTTTCTATCTAGCTGTGGTGTGGTCAACAGTAGTGCACACTGCACACGATACAATGCCAAATATCAGTTTTCCTTCAATGTACTATGACTAATACTTTAATACACATATTGTATAAAATATTGTACCATACTGTATTTTTAATCTTTTTATTCATTTAATTTGAGCTCTGTATTACACCTAAACATTCAATAAAGAGTTACTTATGTTCCATAAATTGAATCCATGACAGATTTTACATGTATTTTATTCAACCAGAAGAAACTGTATTAGAACAGAACTATGCTTTATAAAAATAAAAAGTACATGAAAATTAAATAAAAAATTACCAGCTACTAAAATTACAAGTTAAGAAGTATCAGCAATTAATATAACATGAAGGAAGTAAACAATAATAAATAAATTTGATTTAAACTACTCTATAGGGTAAATTATTTAATGAAATATGCTGAACTAGAAATGGATTTAATTTTAAATGTAGTTAATTGTGTTAGTAAAAGAAAGATTATAGTTACCGATTATAATGAATGATACTTATATTTGCTTTAAAAACATTAGCAAATCATAATATATTTACTTTATTGCTAAATACCCGCATAAAACTCTAAGGATACTATTACTCAATTTAAAGTAAATAATAACACTACATACTTTAAACTTCATATTACCTATATAACCTTAATACATTTTAGGTAATAGTTATAAAAGTATAAAGGAAATTTTGTTATGCTCACCCATCTACATAGCAATTCAATCTACTAAATATTCATCGATTTATAAATAATGCTAACACACTATTTATGTATATTTTTTCATCTAAATGTCCCATAACCATAATTATGTTTGGTGCTACTTTGTTACATCAAAATTAAATTGTACCTACTTATTCATATAAAATCTCACCTTTTCGAGATCCATTGCTCAGAAAGCACACGTGAAAAAGACTAAAAATCTTCTAGTTTACCATATTTCAAGTGTTTATAATGTCAACTCGAAGCTAAGCTAAACTACTGTCAAACACAGAACTAGACCACAAGAATAAGATTACATATTCTTGTGACTAGACACTAAAGAACTGTCAAATGTATGTTTGTTCTGTAACCGAATTCCCTAGAATTAGCTTGAATCAAATGAGTAGTCAGAGACGTTGTTTCTGGTAGAATTATTTAATTCATATGACATCATATGTGCTCTATCTTTTATCAGTTATCACCAATGGTACCAATTGGCGTATAATTATACGATTAGTATGAGGTCGTAACATAATTTTTCTTCCGATAGTATACGTGAATTTCACAAAATATTGAAAAAAAACATCTTCATTGTTGCCATCCTTATATTTCTTAATGTCAAACTTAATGCTTCGGTGTTGGCAACACTGGTTATCACACCTACCAGAGACCAAGGATGGTTAACTAGAAACTATCCTTGACCAGAGACAACCTGGTTATCTCTGCACCTACTAAACATTTTTAAGTTTGTGATTGAGAGTATACTCTCAGGTTTGTGATATCCCAACGAATGAACGAATAGTGTATTTCAAATCTATCTGCAACATGAAAAACGCTTCTTTCACAGTGGTAAAGGGATCAAAGAAGTCGGTATTTTTTATGTTGCAAATAAGTTTGAAATAAACTATAAAGCTTTATCATTATCCGATATTGTCAACAATGTAGAGTATATTTTTAAAATTTTTTGGCTTTCCGACAGAAAAATTGCTTCAAAATATATATTTTTTTTGACATAGTTCTCATTCGCGTCCACCAAAAATACTTGTTGCCTTTGGGAAACTGCATTAATTCATTTTGATTATTTTACTAAAGAGCGTCTTAGTTATATTAATGTCCTAAGGTAGTTTAGCGTATTGCTATTCCACCACTCAATCTAGTTTGTAGTTTACCAGCGATTATTTTCGAATGAAGCTAATTTACATTTCATTTTTATCAAAAATAAAAATGCTAGATGAAATAACGATTAACAAATTTAAAACAATAAAATGTATAAACGGCTATATTTACACGTCGCTTGCTAGGAAACATATTTAACTCTCCTGAATTTTTTTTCTAAACAAAATTGCAATAAAATTTCTTTATGAATGTTAATTTGCCATTTTTTAAAAATTATTTAACATCGTAGTTGATTGGTTTTCAATATAAGACCTACCTGACCATATAAATGGAAAATATTCATTATCTGTCAAAATCTAGGGGGGATCGCCCCTGGATTTTGGATTTACCTAGATACCTCGTACCTCGATCATTTATGATGACGGTCCAAACTTCTGTATGTACTTTTAAACAGCTTTCAAACACAGAACTCGCAAGTCCAACCAAAGATTGGATCGATCGTGGGCTTATGTTGTTCTATGCAGTTCTGATTTATTAGTATTTTACTATTTTATAAACAAGAATAGTAAGTACAATAAAGATGTTCTTTTTGTTTTAAATGTACAGAAATGAGCATTCTCATACATACTGGGATCGAGGAAGCATAACTTGGGAGTACTTTGCTCCAATAACATAAGGGATTATTGGTTTTGTGGTCGAGTGGTAAGCAGGACACTTGTTTCTCACCCTGAAGTCCCGGGTTCAATCCCCGGTCGAGGGGCTAGGATTTTTCCTACAGCAGAAATTATAGCATACTTGCGGACATTGGGTGGGTGTCCATTGTCTCTAAATGTGTAGTCCTCTCCTGCATGCTACCTTGAAGTACCTTCAGGGATACAGGAGATTTTATTGTGGTGTTTAATGGTTGGATTATATTGCACAAATAAATAATAAATACCTTTAGTGCAAAATATTTAAACCCCATCTTAGAAAATTTTACAGACCCGGTACTTTGTGCGTTAGTTAATTGAACTTTAACTATTAGAATGCAAGTTTTTTAATTTTTGTACTTATTTTTGAAATAGTTATAATAAATACTTTATTTATGAATTAACTTTTAGTTAAAATATTTTATATCATTTCATTGATTTTTATGAAAATATAGACTTGCCAATCTCCAGTTAGTAGTTAACTGGCACACAAAGTACCGGCTCTGCCCTTAAGTATCATTAAGTGCACTAGTGCAGCCACACGAATGAAGTTACTTGTTGACAACGCTATGCTAACTTCACATATGTTGCGGTTGATTTATATCACCATATGATAGCGGCAATGAGGCTTATTTATGTAAAGTGATGTTTTAAGGAAAAAAACATATATATTTTTTTAATTAACACATACTGTCCTCTGAACTGTCCATGGTATGATTGAGAAAAAAAATTAATGCAAATTGTTAGATATTTCCAATGTAAAAAATTATAGTAAATGCAAGGTTGAATATATATCGTCGCTGCAATCACGAAACGACGTATCTCATATTTCGCAATTTTACAGAATAGCCGATTTAAATTTGTGTAGTTGTTATGAAACTTATTGCAAAAAAAACAAAAAACTGTTTAGGCGTTATTATGTTTCTCTCGTAAGTATTGATGTGTCAGGTGTACTGATAAGCCGTCATACCTTTTGTATGTATTAGAAATATTGCAAAAATATTTATGCTAAATGAGATACGTCCATTCGTGATTGTAAATATGACTAACCCAATGGGGAAGCAGGAGATACGTCACCGGTATGTTAATATTAACTATGGGTATTTTAATATTTATCAAAGCACGTAACATTCAAGAAAATTAAAAAACCCCAATATTTCTGTCCCGATCTATGATTTTTTGAGATTGTCTTCCACCTCGCTTATCTCTTTCAACAGTACCATATTTGGTAATCTTTGTCCTTGCCGTTCGTACAATACGTTCAGAGATTCCTAATGTATGTAAAAATAGTGTTTTACATACTTAATATTTAGTACTATCTTTCGATAAAAAAATACTAAATAGTTTTTCGTCTACGAGACTCGGCATTTGTCGTCTTTTATTTGATATTAGCTTCCTGAGTATGGTTAACTATAAACTCTCTTTGGGAGTGCAAGTCTCCAAGAGAATTAAACATCTTAAATATTTCCCTTCGATCATTGTCCGTAAATATAAAACACTGCCGTTTACCAAACTTTTTACATTGTTCGGTGTTACAACTCGGTTTTAACACTCTTGCAGAAACAGGGATATTTTTTTGAAACACTTACGTACTCTTGTCCTAAGTTTCTTAACTTTTTTGCCAATTTTTGTTTATTATATTTCTTTTGCTTACAATGGTTATCTTCTTTTTGCCCTCCTTCAACTAGAAAATGCTCTGGATATTCAATGTTAGCTACAGGACCTACTATCTGGTGATGATGATTTGTGTGAACTGGTCTGAGTGTAGTTTTACCTTTAGTTGCTGTCGTTTTCTACCATGATTTTCGTAAGAGGTGATATTTTCAAAATGTTGAAAACATAAAAGCACTAGGCAGTGATGGTACGAACTGAATACTTTATTGTTACACTTATATGAGGAAAACTCTCCAGTATTGGCAAGAATTACTAGGATTAGTTCATTCTAAGGCATTTTAAAATACCCCTTGAAATCAAGAACTAAGAAACTTTTAGAGGATAAACCTGAAAACTCTATACTGGGCACTGCCGACTAAACTATCATCTTCATTAACTCGGCCTAGCGGAAAACGCTGAGTGCCGTCTGTGCTTGGAGGATGATGAGAAGGCAGACCACATCCTATGCACCTGTCCTGCTGTGGAGAGGATCCAATTCTCAATATTTGGCAAAGGGCAACTGCTGCCAGAGGATTTGGACACATTTTCACCTAATAAAGTTATCAGTTTCATTAAGAGACTGACCTTATTGGGTGAAATATCATTAGGAGTGAGCCACAATAGGCCTGCTAATAGCCGCAGTGGAGGGTCCACAAGGACCCATTCATAATAACCTAACCTAACCTAACCTATATACTTCACAGTGTGCAACATAGGGTGGATCATCATCTGAATCATAAAATTGGATGGGAGAACAATTGAAGGTGACTGTGACTAATTTCTTTTCAAATATATTAATGGTTCGTCGTCCGAACTGTCAAATTCGATAGCATTACGTATTTTATCACTTGCTGAATCTCCTGTT
This sequence comes from Rhamnusium bicolor, assembly GCA_029963845.1. Lineage (NCBI taxonomy): Eukaryota > Metazoa > Arthropoda > Insecta > Coleoptera > Cerambycidae > Rhamnusium > Rhamnusium bicolor. Next base: position 1,660,004 of record JANEYF010002186.1, on the reverse strand, counting down.
ATATTTGCTTCAGGAACAGTAGAAACATCTTTGCTTATATTATGTGAAATGCCTTTCATATGTTTTACTCGAGCATCATGTAAATTACTAGAGCTGCTGCTGATATTATTTTCTGCATCTGTAACGCCGATAACCTGTCCTGTATACCATTTCTTTGCACAAAACAAGTTTGTGCAGTCAACATGAGATACGCCCGTACAGGTTACGGAAATATCACAACCATGAAGAGACGTAACTCAAGTTACGACAATTCGTGATTGCTTCTACAATTCATTTTCAAGATACGTCACCACTATTATTGAATCAAACTCAGTGTGTGTACAATATTTCCGTATGAGGTTCCGTGGGATGAAAACGCACCAGCATTAGTACATAATAAATGTATTATCTCAAAGTATGTGTTTTTTGAGTTACGTCACTTCGTGATTGTAGCGACGATATATATATACATTTTTTCTTTCTTTGAAAAAGAATTTTTATTCGTGTTTAGTGTACCCCATAAGGGTAGAAAAAAGATTTCAGGAAAATTTAGGCATCTTATAGAGTATTGAATAATTACTAAAGCTGTAAATCGTTTGTGTATCATGGTCGTAGAGTACAGATGTACTGTCGTCGGCATTCACCTTGACCGCGAAACTCTTTCTCCAGTCCAGTCTATTATTAGCTTTCGAGTTGTGTACACGTTAAGTCACTTGGGCGTATTGCATATTGTTTTTGTGTTTTCATTTTATTTGTTGTACTGTATTGTTGATATTAATTTAATAAAAAAGCATGTCAGACGTACGCAGGGGTAGAAAACGGCCATTTGCTGACAAAGTGAATAAATTTATAGGTGAATTACCGGATTTATTCTATGATGGTGCTAAAATAATTTGTAGTGTGCGAGAAAGATTTGATGTACTGGGATAAGCGTGATTGTGGACTTCACGTAAATAGTGTACACCATAAAAATAAAAAAAATGGCGTGCCTTCAACAACACAGTATGTTTGATTTACTATTAATGCTGATTGCCTGTGATGTTCCGCTGCACATACTCAATAAACAACCATTTTGAGAGTTCTGGAATGAATACAATGCTTAGGTGAAGTGACCAAGTCGCACAACGTTATGTAACTATCTACCAACTGTACATGTAGACATGGTAAATGAGATGAAATGTGAATTAAAAAAATACACGGCTGTGGTTATCTGTTGACGAGACAACAGATTGTAAAAAAAATTCCATTTTAAATATTATAGTATGAGAACTGGACCCTCTTAAACCGACAGTTCCACTGTTACTAGCTAGCAAAAGACTAAGTCAGTGTACTAGCGAAACAGTTACCAGGGTGGTTCATCAAGCTAGTTAAGAGGGTAAGTTCTACATACATTGTTATAAATTATAAGTTTATTGTTTCTCGTATTAGTTAATTTCGCGTACGCCACTCTCCCACGGAACATTTTTGACAACCCTAATAATTACCATTGATAGTGAATAAAATAATTTCATATCTAAGTAATAAGTTGTTCAAGTAGCTATTTAGCATCCAAGTACCTATTCAGAATATAATCGTAATATGTCCCTTGCCCTATTTAATCTGGTTAAAATGTGTATGGCTTAATTATATAAAAAAAATTAGCTTTTTAACAAATGATTTTGTACAGATAAAAGAAGGCAAAATCCCTCAACCTATGTCAATTTTGGAAGTTTATCAAATTATTATGCATTCAAGTCATTTGCTAAGCCATAAATAACAAGCCATACACATTTTATCTGATTAAATTTGTAGCATGTGGGATGTAACCCTTGAATAAAAACCTATTTCAATTAATATTTTTTATTTTGATACAGAAACAAGAATGACTGAACACAATTTTTGATTATGGACCTAGTTATAAATTAAAATTATATTAAACTTAAATATTAGGTTTTTTAAAATATACTATTTTTCTTTGATGAGATCATTATAATACGCAGTAATTGCTATCAACTTTTTGTTGCAAAAATCCTGTTCAATTTCTACCTTACCATCAGGTGCTGCAGCTTCCACCAACTAAAAGATAAGATAGAAAACATTAATCGAAAAAACATATAAAAAGATACCTAATAAGTTTCTACAAATTACAGTCATTTTCAATGTTGGAACTCTTAGTAAACATGTGTGATTCTCCAACTTTAACAAATAACTTCATAACTTCAAAAATCTAATCTAATCTAATCTAATTAATTCATAAGTTGACATAGGGAGTTTGGATGTCATCCCAGAGATGGATTTTTTAACTTAATACTATATCCCGAAAAGTGCATGATATAATAGTAATAAATTAAATTGTAATTTTTGCCAGTGTACTTACATTAATTAATTAAACTAATTAATTAGCTTTTGGATGGAAAATCGGCACCGACCAGTGGTCGTCAACTACCGGGAATTATATTGGAACCAAAAAGTGGCTGAGAATTACATTATATGTATTGTTTTACTGTAAATCCGTTGAAACATGTGTCATCGAAAAGACAGCAAACGTTGATTAGCGAAGACAAATAAAGGCGGTGAAACAGGGAGGAGCTGTTAAAAGTAAAATACTATTTACTGTACGGTCTGCTCTTGTTTTGCAGTTTGCCCCTGTCGTTAAGATCATGATATCTAAATTCCCTATGTTTGTTCATTCATAAGACAGAGTATAAACTGATGAACGCCATCTATTCTCCACTCAAACTAAGTTGCTTATGTAAATTTAAAATAGTTTTATGAAGTTATGATAAGAAAGGTGATCTCATACCCTTACTTTGACAACTATAAAGATAATATGCTATCAAAAAAGGTCTAAACAGATAAAGTATATACTTACGGTATAAGTGTTAGAATTTCTTGGTAAGAAAGCGGCAACATTTGGAGATATCTTTCTTGCAGCCGTTAGTAATTCCGAAATAGGAACTGGCTGCAACATTTTTTTCAAGATCATAAACTGTCTCCCTCGCATACGTAGGTCCACCCCAGGGAGGACTTAAAAACACAACATCTGCTTTCAAAGTATCAGCTAGTTGTAAAAAGTCACCAACAATAAAATCAATATTATTCGCCACTCCATATACTTGAGCATTGTGTCGAGCCATCTCAATTTTCTTGGGGTCGATATCGATGGCTATAACTAAAACATAATTCATATCGTTTATAAACTAATTTGAAGTGGTTACATCCAAAAGTTTTATTCAGAAAATACAACACTGAAATTAAATGACTTCATTACCCATTACCATTACCAAAATGTTACAAATCTTAATACGACTTGATTTAATAGTAGTAGTATAAAGCTTTATTGGAAATTCCAATTGGCTAACAACCTAAGTTTTCCACTCCATGTACAATTATATTATATTTTACAACACAGTAATTTAAAACAAATACAGTCCAACTTACATTTATGGTTTTTATAGAAAAACAAATAAATAAAAACAAACAAAAAATTGTTGACAGTATTATTTGTAACTACATTTAATCTCATTTTGGTTTTGTCTGCTTTTGGTGATGGAGCATGGTTATTATTGAAACAGGTTAGCTTAAAGAGTATTAAAGTGATATACCATTTTAATATTATTGAGCCATCCTGTTTCAATAACAAGCTTAGTCCCCCCATAAGTAACACCAGCATCCTCCAATCATTTAATGTAGATGAAGCTGTACATTTATAGTATTAAGAAACGTTTTTCTGTGGCATTTATTTATATATTTATTTATTATCTTATAAATATCATAAATAGTAAATTAAGATGCAACCGTTAGCAAATAATTTGGTTAATTGAATTTTTTAAGATCACAGATTACGAACATCACCCATTTTCACTTAACAAAAAAAACAAAAAAATACTCACCTCTATTACACGTCAAAGCAAACTGAATCGTATTGCCACCAGCTCCACAAAAAGCATCCACAATTACGTCACACTTACATCTCTCAGCTGCATGTTTTGCAACTTGCTCTGGAGTTACTGAATACCAACTTTCTAAAAAAAAAAAAAAAACGCATGGAATATCATCCATTTTCAAATTACCTAGTGAATAAATATACAGGATGCTACAAAATGATTGGAATGCAAATTAACAGTAGATTCCTGTCAGAAAGTTAAATATTACCTAGTTTACAGTATGTACAGGATGTGATTTTTCACATAGATTTTGAAAATATCTTGATTTTATAAATATACGACAGACTCTAAAACATATATTTTTAAATAAAAAAACTCTTCGAGGAGAATACAACTGTAAAATATATGTTACATATCTTTTGTCAACTGTTTGCGACCAACAAATTATTTAATAGTAACTTTATTAGGTGGATAGTAGTAGGTGACAATATTAATTTAATAAAATTCAAATTTTATAAAATAAAAATAATATACAGGGTGAGCCAGATATTGATTGGGAAACTTAGTGAATCAATAGAACAGGTCAAAATAATAAAGATTTGTGATATAAATTATTTCTTCGGAAATAATTGAGATATTATGAAATTCAGAAGGTGTAAGTTATATACACCTTGAACCATAGTTATTATCTTTCCATTCAAAATTACATTAATGGAAAAATACAAAACCATGTAATTTTTTTAAACGATTGATAAGTGGATATTTACTTGTGTAAGTACCTTTGTACAAAACATTAATAAAATTCTATTCTATTCTAGTCGCATGACAGAAGACTTAATTTTTTAAACATTTTATGGGAAAAAAATTTAGTGAGCTTATTTATAATTTCAAATGATCGGATAAGCAAATAAAAAAAATTTGGGACATGCTCAGTTATTAGTATCTTCTACATTAATTTATTTAAAAAACTAAATATTTTTACCTTCATCTAACTTGATACCTTCATCAAATTTAGTAAACAAAGAAAATCTTTTTTCCAGTATTTCAGCAAATGAGCATTTTCCTTAATTTCTGCTGGAATAGAGGGCTTCTTCTTCCTCTTTATTCGATCTAGTTTCCAAAGAGGGGCAACCTCACTAGTTCCTATTTCGTCCTCGCAGGAAGTTGGTACATTGTCTGAACTATCAGACAAATTCCGTACATTTGCCTACAAATAAAACATTATTAGTACCAACGTTAATGAACAACATTCTTGTGAACTAACCTCCTCAACATTTTCAGTATCAGGTAAAGGTTTACCATCATCATCGAAATAAATATGTTTTGGCCTTTTTGATTCTGGACGTATCTTTAAATGTCGATTTTGTAAACGAATATGTTTCATTTTATAGTCTACTTGTCCAGACATTGCGTTACCGGATCCCTCTTGAAATTCAATTCCCATCAGATTGAAGGCTGCTTTTATTCTATTTCGGCCAGAATCAAAGCTGTCAGATTTCTCTGCCAATCTAAAAATAAATAATATTAGTAAGATATATAAGCTGTACTATTACACTAGTTTTTGAGTTGTCTAGAACGTCTAGGCTACATCCAAACCAGTGCACGTATTGAGGGATACATTAATAAAGTATAACCAGTAATGCAACTGTTTTAATACTGATTTAAAATGGTTACCTTTTGTGTTTTTCTTCATTATTCCTAGAAATATTCCTACAACTCTGATCAGTACCAAAAGAAACAGGTAGCCCCATAGCGACCATACTCTCTATTTCAGATTTTATCCTTTCGTTTTCCTGATTCTCCCCTTCACTAGACCCATCTTGAGATCGCTCCTCACTAGACATACTTAAATTACTTAATAAATTCCCCAGACAATTAATAATATTTGAATTATTCGACGATGTATTGGCAGAATTTATTTGGCTTTGAAGTAGTTTATGGATGTTTGTTTTTGATAAAACTGATCTGGTAGCCTTACTTTTTAGTGTCATGTTACTTGGTTTTTCACTAGGTTCTGGAAAAAAAATTGTTGTCTTAATATCAAGGTTGGGCAGGTCTTATATGTTTGATCCAAATATAAAACATTCATATAATATTGTATAATAGACGGGGGTATAAAATTGTGCATAATACAGACATCATATTAGATTTTAAGTTCTCATGAAAATACATATTAAAGAAATCATTCTTAAACTAGTCGTCGGTGGTTCAGCAATATCTCCTATTTGTAAAACTGAATATAGTACAACAGCAGACGGAAAAACCGTTATTTTCCTTGCCACTTGAAAATGTGACTTATTTTCTTAAAAATCTAGTCAATACGCTTTGAAAGTAAATTATAACACTGGTATTACAGACAGGTGCAGGACTACAAAGTGATTCATATGATGACAAAATTGTAAAATCAGTGAAACCTGCACATGGGAGGTATGGTTGAACCACCAACGAAGTGTTTTACATTTACGTATCATCAGTTTTGATGTCGTTGCAATTCTTGGACCACAAGAAATTCAAAAACGAATTTCCCTAAATAATTAGCCGATGCTAATTAATTATGATCCGACTAATAATTCATATAATCAGCTCAAATGTTATTGGCCCACTAATTATCCAACATTATGTTTTATACTTATTAGTGTAAATTTTTTGTAAGAGTATAGAAAATAACAACTAGGACTTTGTTCTTATATTCTCATTTTATTTTTTTGTGACCCAAACTTTTACCAAGGGGGACACCTAATTAGTTTATATTAATCCGGATATTAGGGATTCTTTAATGTAATTTTAATTGTTCTATTCTCTGAAATTAAAATCATTGACACTTATTACATGGGTATACTATCCAGGCTAGGTACTATGATATTCTAATTGCTTTTATTGCTTTATTAGAGTGAAACTGATGTTACATAAATGAGGAACAGGTCTATAAACAGTGGCGGTCTGGCTATATCTCTTCTGGGTGGCGATTTACCAAGAGGGCTCCTCATATTTTGACCGACCTAGGTTCCTCAGTTAGTTTTTTTTTTTTGTTAATTTTTGGATTATTTTTGTTTTGCGTCAGGAGTAACATTAATTTAAAATGTTAACATTTGTGATTTATCATATAAATCACTTACATCATAAAAATATAAATATTTTAGATTAATATTACATGTTACCCCTGATGATAGCTTACTGCCAAAACTAGTTGGGATTTATACACATGAGTACAAAAATAAAAAGGACTATAGAGCATTTGTTTGTTTCATTCAAGATATTTTTTTAAGCTTGATTATATGAATTTATTTATAAAAAAGTAACTTATTTTTTAAAAATATATTGAGAGAAAATTTAGGTATGTTCCGCAGTATTAAAACTGTCATTTACAGTGGAACTTTACTTCTTACTACAACTTTTTAAACAAATATTTTTCCGGCTATTTGACATGATGAATAATGAATTCAAAAAGATAATATACACGATTGGTGGCTGGCCACTGAAATGCACATTATGTTCAGTACAGCTTTCACAACATTGTTACTTTGAATTAGAATTATTTCTTCAGCAAAACTAAAAATAAATAAAACACAACTCACCGGTATAATAACTAATTCTAAACTTTAAAACATACACAGGCAAGGCACAAGGTTATCACTGTCACTGTAACTCTAATAATGGCAAGGAAAGCAACTGGGACATCTTATTTATAATTATTACCTACATTGGTATGTAATAAATATCAAAACTTGCCCTTTCAGAGAACAGATTAGATAAAATTAAGGAATCTCCAAGGGATTAACATAAACTAATAAAAATTAGGCATCCCTTGGTAAACGGATTATCCTATTAATATGGACTGTTGTTTGAAATTATTCAATTATTTATATCACATATATACATTTAATGTTAATACAGTGAATCATACTTTAATTTATTCTTAAACATATTTTTAAAAAACAAGTTTTTTACTTTTTATAAATAAATATAATCAGGCCAAGCAAAAAAATGTCTTGAGAATTAAATGAACAAATACATTGTAATCATTTTTATTTTTGTACATCAAATCCAAACTAATTTCAACAATAAGCCATGATCAGGGGCAACACATGATAAATCACAAAAATAATATTTTAGATTGATGTTACCCCTGATGCAAAAAAAAACAAGAAATTAAAAAAAATTAACTGAGGGCCCTAGGTTGGTCAAAATATGGTAAATCACCGCCTCGAAAAAATTTAGCCAGTCCAACCTCTGTTCATAGACTTGTTTCTGATTTATGTAACAACAGTTTCACTCTAATAAAGCAATAAAAGCAACTGGGAAATTTTAGTATCTAGTATTCCTTGGTTTCAAAGAACCGAACAATTGAAATTATATTAAGAAATTCTCAATATAAAAATTTTTAATGTTCTTAAAAAATATATTAAAGTTTCTAGTTCATTTTATGCACAATACTATTCAAATATCTAGATCGCAGGATTTCGTATCCCCTTCGAGCACCGAGCCTCTACATTCATATTCATTACATTATTCATTTATAGAATTTAAAAATCTTGGGTCAATCCACAACTTGTCCGCAAAGCTAGCTACGGACCGAATTTACAACGAATTACAGTGAAATAGACTTATACGCGAATCGTCAGAAAGCAAGAGACAGAAAACACTGGCGGGGACAATGTCCCTGACACATTTTATTAGTAAATCTCTACTTGTGAAATTAAGTAAAACAGTATTTTTGGTGTTTACTATTAAATATGAGTGTTGTACAAAATATATTAAAACTGAAAGATGGACATAAGTTGGGTTATGAAAACCGAGTGAAATTCAAAGGTGGTGGCCGTCCAAAACCTAATATGACGATAAAGCAAACATCTCTTGATAAGAAAAAAGAAGTTAATAGGTATTTTCGAAATTCAATGTACGATTTATTCAAGTGGATTTGCGGATGCGAGGTAAAAAATGCATTTTTTTATTTCCCATGCCTGTTATTTGGTGATGATCCTGATCCTATATGGTCCAAAATAGGTGTAACTGACTTGAAACATTTAAAAATAAAAGTACAGAAACATTCGCTCGCATCAAGTCATATGAATAACTGTTGTAGTCTAGCAACACTTGGTACAGTTGATATTAGAATGCAGTTAGACAGTGCCTATAGAAAAAGTTTAAAAGCTTACAACGAAAACGTTTCTAAAAATAGATATATTTTAAATAAAATAATAGACTGTGTATTATTCTGTGGAGCTTTTGAGCTAGCACTACGTGGACATGACGAAACTGAGTCTGCTGATAACCCGGGAATATTTCGAGGTCTAGTAAATTTTGTAAGTAAAAAAGTAAGTAAATTTAATTTTACAAAAAGCATCAAGTCAGGATAAAAGCATAACATTTTTTTTGCTAATTTACATAGCTTTTGTTCATTCTTTGGAAAATCGCCAAAAAGAACAGCCGTATTAGATAATGTTGTTAAGGTGAGATTACCTAAAGCGGCTCCAACACGATGGAATTTCAATACAAAGTGCATAGAGACTGTTTATACCTATCGAACAGAATTATTAGATTGTTTAGAAAAAATCATTGATAATGAATCAGAAAACAACACTCTAAACCAAGCTATTGGTTTAAAAAACTACTTACAATATGAACATTTTCTTTACTGGTTAAATTTTTTTCATTTAGTTATGCCTCATTGTGATATATTGTTCAATCAATTACAAAATTGTAATATCGATGTCATAACAGTAAATAAGTGTATTGGCGTTTTTAATAGTAAAATTGAGGACATCAGAAATAAAATTTTGAATAACTATTTGGAGGAGACATCCATGCAGTCTGCCCAGAGATGTAAAACGGAAGAATCAAAATGGAGAATTTCATTAGAAGTTTGTGATATAATTACATCTGAGATCAAAAACAGGTTTGGCTTCAGTAATCATTTAGCATCAGTGTCTCAGTTATTTCACGCAGATTGATTTAAAGATTATAAAAAAAGCTTTCCTCAAGATATGTTTAAATTAGTTAAAACGGAGTATCCAGTCATAAATCATTTGAAACTTAAAACTGAATTAGAAGTATTATATAGCCGAGAAGATTTTTCCAATAGTGAAGGTGCAGTTGCTTTGTTACAGCTTTTTATTAACAATAATTTATGCAATACTTTTTCTGAAAGTGTCAAACTGTTAAAAATCTTGTGTACTCTCCCTATGACTACCGTCGAAAGTGAACGTTGTTTTTCCACCTTAAAAAGAATAAAGACATTTTTAAGAAATACCATGGGTCAAGAAAGGTTATCTTCTTTAGCTTTATTAATGCCCCATAGAAGGGGCATTAATAAAGAAGATAAAAGACTTTAATGAAAAAGTAATTGACCACTTTGCATCTCAAAAAGACCGGAGGATCGACTTGGAATTTAAATCACTTTAAAAGGTAATACAGTAAACTTTTCTAATTGACCTCCCTATCTCTTGACCAACGAACCGCCACTGTTAACAACTTTATTTTCAATCAAATATATAGTCCAAACTAATAGGAGATATCAACAGTCTCAACAATAACAATAAAATAGTTATTTTTTTCTATACTTCTATAAAAAATTCATCACAGATAAGTATAAATCCCATATCCTTTTAAACAACTACTTTACCGATTATTTGACACAATAAATGAAGAATTAGAAAAAGATAATATGAATATTATGTTCCGTATAATTCGTATAACATTCCCCACCAAGGCCGAAGTTACACTTCAAAAAATGTGGACATAAAACAATTTCTAACAACACTGCCAGTGCTGGTGGTGGGATTGATTCCGCAGTTACGGTAGAAAATTTTCTAGTATCACCTGCCATCGCGCGCTCTAGCGCGTCGGCATAATAATGTTACTTTTAATTTAAATTATTCTGTACAGCAAAACCAAAAATAAATAAAACAAACACTCACTGATATAACAAATCAAAACTTTAAAACATGCGCAACATTTATGTCTTGGTACTATCTCTCCGTCACCGTTTATAGACCTGTTTCTCACAAATATAACATTAGTTTCACTCTAATAAAACAATAAAAACAACTGGAAAATCTTACTTAGTTCACCATATAATAAATATCAATGGTTTCAATTTTAAAGAATAGTACAATTAAAATTACATTAATGAATTGTCATAAATTAATACAAAAATTAGGTATCACGCTTGGTTCTATTCAAAAAAGAATAAAATGAACATGTAACATCAAAATGCTGTTGTTATTTTCTATACTTATCCATAAACTTATCACAGATAAGTATAAAACAAACATATTTTTTAAATAACTACTTTACCAGATATTTGCCACGATGCATGTTATTAAATTATAAGAAATATAATATTCAGATTTTTATTCAGTACACTGGCAAAATAATATTTTTAATTAAAACTATTCTGTTTGTTATTTTTAATTAAAATTATTTGTTCAGAAAAAAACAAAAATAAATAATAAAACAAAAACTCACCGATATAACAATTTTAAACTTTAAAATATACACAGGCAAGGCACTTGTTTGCACTATCACTGTCACTCTAATAATGCAAGAAAAGCAACTGGGGAATCTTATTTATACCTACATTGGTATGTAATAAATATCAATAGTTGCCCTTTCAGAGAACAGAACAATTAAAATTACATTAAAGTATCCCTAAAGAATTAACATGAATTAATACCAATAAGGCATCCCTTGATAAAGGGATGCCTAATGAATTTATTCCCTAAATGGTTTTATTCTAGATTGGGTTTTTATGAATGCATAAGGTGCAATGACAAATTTTAATTTGACACCTACATTTAAATGTGTTTTTAAAAATTATTGGACTTTTACATCATTTAATATAAGGTTATCTGATCTGTTCGTAAAGAAAAATTAAAAAAACCCAATGCACCTTTTATAAAAATGGGTGCAAACCCCAGTATTAACTTATAAAAAAAACTTGGTGTTTTCCCATTTATAAATAAATATAATCAAGCCAACCACAAAAAAATTGTTTGAATTAAACGAACAAATACTTTATAGTCCTTTTTACTTTTATACACAAAATCCCAACTAGTTTCGGCAATAAGCCATCATCACGTAACATTAATCTAAAATATTTATATTCTTGTGATTTGTAATTTATGTGATAAATCATATAAAAATAATAATAGATTATTAGATTAATGTTACCCCTGATGCAAACAAAAAAATTAGAACCATGAAATTAAAAAAAAATTAAGGGTCCTAGGTTGGTCAAAATATGAAGAGCCCCACCCTGAAAAAAATTTAGCCAGTCCACCACTGTTCACAGACCTGTTCCTGATTTATATAACAACAGTTTTAACACAAGAATAACTAACAATTATTGTGCTTTAATCTAAATTAAGGCAATAAAAGCAACTTGGAAATCTTACTACCTACTTACTCTCCATGGCTTTGATTTCTGAGAACAGAACAATTAAGATTACATTAAGTAATCCTCAATATCCAGATTAACATAAATTCATACAAATCATATAGGATGGTCCGTTTTTATTGTTGCAAATTGGAACATGTAATTTGAGGACAAAAGTTTTATATAATCATGTATTGAAAAATACTTCTTAAAGGAGCTGCAGACCCTCAAAGCTTCTGTTCCCAGTATTTCAGAAAATTTAATACACTTTATAATGTTTATGCATCTAAATTAATTCTAAAATCAAAATATAAGAAATTTAATCAGAGGCGTCCTAAACGGTGGGGTATAGGGTAAACATTAGATCTAAAATTGATTTTAATGTTATTTATGGTCTGTAACATAAATTGTAAATTGATTTTCTTTTTTAAACAGTTTTATCGAAAAAAGAGACCTCTTTTTTTGTAAAAAATATTATGTTTAAGATGTTGTGGACAAAAGTGGCAACAAACTACAGCCAAAATAGTTAAGTGAATTTTTTTATCAACACCCTCAGTTTAGGACGCCTCTGATTAAAATTTTAAAATGTTAGTCTTAGAATTTGTTTAGGGCGCATAAATGTTATAAAATGTACCCAATTCCGTAATTTAATCTTTAAGGGTTTCTATGAATTATTAGGAAAACCCATTAATAGAAGCACTTCTTTGAGGGGCTGTAGCTCCCTTAGGAAGTATTTTTCGTACATGTTTATAGAAAACTTTTGTCTTAAAGTTACATGTTCTATCACCTGTTTCAATTTGTAACAATAAAAATGTGTATGTATACTTATGTATTATTTTCTGAGGAATCCAAATTCAAGAGAAAAAAACCAAATGAACATCAAATAAAAATAGTATCGCTGAAAAACTGAAAAATACAAAAATTGACAACCTGTATATTAATATGCAAATGGACATGTGACATTCAACTGAATATAAATGTGTATCACATATTTTTCACTTTTGGTTTAATTAATTTAAATCATTCATTTATTTTGTAGATTTCATTTACAAAAAAATATTCGAAAACATTACCATTTTGCTGAAAACAGAGGCAAAAGCGTTCCCTCTGCATCTTGTTAAAATAATCGAATTGTTAATTAAATCTATTTCTTGGTAAATTTTCAATTTGATCCAATGCCTTCGCTTCCGTTTGCAGCAAATATAATGTTTTGGAAAAGTTGTAAATAAAATTTACAGAATTCTTTTTTGAAATAAATAATTTTTTTTGTATGTATTTATTTGTTTTGATAAACGACTTTGTTTTAAAAGATATGTTGGTGCAATTTTAAATTTACACCCCAATAATGTATTAAATATGAAAAATAATGATGATACCATATTATATATTGCTGAATTCAGAAAGAAATTTTCTTTAAAATGAGCTGAATATACAGGATGTATCATCTAAAATAAAAAAGTTGAAGTACTTAATTTTCATTTAAACCGTAAGTGAAAGATATGTATAGTTTATTTCAAACTTATTTGCAACATAAAAACTGTCGGATTCTTTGAAGGCGTTAAAGGGATCAAAGAAGCCAATGTTTTTCATGTTGCAAATAAGTTTGAAATAAACTGTATATGATACGCATTTATAATCAGTTGAATGTCACAATTGTCACATGTCCATTTCCATATTATATTAATTAACAAGGTATCAATTTTTGTATTTTTTTTAATTTTTCGGCCATAATTTTTTTATTTGAAGTTCAATTGTTTTTTCTTTTCGAAATTAGATTCCTGAGGAAAAAGTATATTTTTGGAATTTTTTCGTAGGTGGAAAATCAGGCATTTAAATCAAGTGAGGCACTTAAAATGATTACCCTGTACTTACATATTTGTAAGTACACTTTCAGAAATTACAATTTATTTTATTACTATTATATCGCGCCTTTTTCGGAATATAGTTTAGGATTAAATTCTGTCATTGGGATGATATCCAAATTCCCTCTAATTGTAAGTTACTAGTCTACTAATAAGTAATAACACAATGAAAGCAACTGGGAAATCTTAGAACATACTACTCATATAATATATATCCATGGTTTCAGTTTTAAAACCAGTACAATTAAAATTAAATTAATGAATTAATCGTGGCTTCGTGGTCGAGTGGTAAGGACACTTGCTTCTCACCCAGGAGTCCCAGGTTCGATCCCCGGTCGAGGAGTTAGGATTCTTTTAAATCAGAAATTAATCCTAGCATACTCGGACATTAGGTGTGTCCATTGTCTCTAAAAAATGTGTAGCCCTCTCCCACAGAAGGTACATTCAGGGATACAGGGGGTTGTGTTACCGGTGGTGTTTAATTAATTTATCTTACAAATGGGCGTATTATCAACTCTCGTTTTTCAGTAGAGGCAAAATAAAATTACAACATATTTTGATTTGAATTTAATTTTCGTTTACGGCCACAGGCAGAATAAATTAATACAACTTAGGTATCACACTGGGTTCTATTTAAAAAAGAATAAAATGAAAATACAATAACAAAATGCTGTAGATATTATTTTGATACTTTTACAAACAACTTTCTCAGCTATTTGCCAGGATGAATATTGATTTATAAAAAGACAATATACACATTATCTTCAGTACATTAATGTTATTTTTAGTTAAAACAATTCTGTTTGGGACTGTTCAGTTATTGTTTTCATTTTATGCCTTTTTTATTAGAACTTTCATCAAGGAAACACCTAATTTGCATTAATTAATTAACCTAATTGTCATTAAAAGACTAAATAATAAATAAAAATTTAAATCTTTCTGGACATCATTTTTACTTTCAACAAAACCATTTAAATACAATCGGAGTGCTTTGTATAAAAAATGTAAGTGATTTCAAATGTATTTTACATTATACTCATGTGTTTATACACACACACACCCATATTAAATATTTTAATACATACATTTTATACGGTATAAAGGCAAATTTTAACATATATAACCTATTGGAAAAATAGTTACCTGAAATTGTGGTTTCAACCATTGAACCAATGAACTTGTTGTATTGTTCAAGGTATTCTTCTTCATAATGCTTCTTCCAAAGAAAATTCCACTGACTTTGGTGGTCCTCGTCTGATTCTTCTGAACTTATCGAACTATTAACAGAGCTCACGGAGGAAAAACTGTCAGAACTTGAAGTACTATTACTTAAATCCAACGAAGAAACGGTCATACGAGTAACATTTGTCATAGAATCAACAGTTCTTAGCGAACTACTTGCATGAGAGCCACATCTAGAGCTTAATAGTCTTTCTGCTTCGGTTTCGCAATCTATACTTAGTGGTGATAAAGGGTTCCAACCTTCAGAAACCTCAGTGAAGAGTTTTTCATCACTGCCAGATAGAGTACGTAGCAAAATACGGTTTCTTAAGTCACTGTCTCTCCTTTGGCTGCACTCAGGTTTGCCATCTTGTCGTAATTCTCTGTTCAGTAGTTCAACATTATAATTTTGCACTTCTCTGTCATCAAATGAAAATTTTTCTAATTTTGATTGAGTATTACAGTTTTCAGTTATGCCTTAAAATAAAACGGACTTCAGTAAATCTGTTATAATTAAATAAAATAAATTTAACAACTGTAATATATGATGTATAAACCTATTTATTTTGTGAATAATAAATGAATATTTGTGAATATGTATTTATTTGTATTGAATATTTTTTTACCTGATAAAATATTTACTTCTCTATCTCCTGATAAATCTTGGGCATATTGTAAATAATTGGGATTAATATAGGCACTATATTTCTCAATCCAAGACTCCCAAATAAGCCTTTCACCATTTAATGACCAGAACTTGTTCCAATCGGCTTCAACGTCTTGTTTCAAATATTCTGTGAGATCAGCACCACTATCGCTCTGCTGAATACCTCTAATTAGGGTTACTTCGACGGTGTCTCTCAAACTGTCATGTTCATCTGTGGAGAAGTTGTCTGTGTGGGATGCACTGCAGTAACAGCTCACAGTTTCATGCTCATTCTTCAAAACGGACAACAAAATAAAGTTGTGAGGATATTTTCATCATTTCTACGATACAATCAATATGTACATCTACTAGACTTTACCTGAATATATGAAAGTGAAAGTAAAATGTAAAACAATTGACACAAATGGAATAAGAGATTATGTTTAACATGTAGGTATATGGTCTAATAGATTTTCATATTCAATAACTGATTTATTTTTACGTACTTCATTTTTAACCGATGTACTTCTTTCTATATTTGGCAAGATATCGCATGTATTAGAAACTTCTTCTTCATTTTGTATATCATCTTCTGAACCACTTTGTTCAACAGATATGTTTTGATTACAGACGTCTTTAATTCTATAACAGAAGTATCATGACAACAATTTATATTTTTAGATGCTGCTAAATAAATTCTTTAAAGAAAAGAATTTTTAACATGCTGGGCAAAGAGCTACCTTCAGATTTGTTGAATGAAAAAAATCTTTTTAGGTTTGTGAGTCACCTTTAGGTTAACGTTTATGTAATAATTGGACGGATGGCTGAGATATTTGGTAGTCTTGTGCTAAAATTTGTTTATCTAAGCATTTTTTTATATAACAAAATTATATAAAAAGTTCATCAATATATATTTCTGGTATCATAAACAAGTAAAGTATTTATAGAGGATTAACAATGAATTTAAAAACACATATCTGAAACAAGGTTGGTTCTCATAATTCCACAGATAGTCACAAATAGCCGCTCTTATTTTAAACCATATGGAAGGTTATTTTGAGACTTGGTAGACCAAATATTTTATTTTTTTCAAAGTAGATAAATTTGGAAATAGAGGAAACACCTTTTTATCATTGAACCAAATGTAACTCTGGTCTGGCCCATAACAATTTTTAAGGGTGATTTGGTCAAAATAATGTAACAATAAAGTAAGAAAATCCTTTTCGTTTATAAACAATGTTGGCTTTCATATTATCTTCAAAAAGAATATGTGATAAGAAAAAGTAAACACCGTAGGTTGCTAATATAGTATAAAATGGTATTAGGTGAGTTAGGATTTCTACGAACATGAAGTTTTCTGTAGAATCAAATCCAGCAATGTTTTGAAACATTTTCAAAGAAGACTGGCTCCTGTAGTAATATGGTACCTACTTTAGTAAAATATATTCTAATTGTATAAATATTTCAATAAAAAAAGTATAAGTTTCTTGAAGAAAGGGATATTTATGAAATTGTGTCAAACTTTATCCAGACATTTGTTAAATGGCTTACTCTTCGCAAGGAAAATTTCAATAACAATTTAAATTTTGCTACGTACTAGTGGCAGGCAATAAAATATGCTAACCCATTATATTTCCAATTACATGAGTATGCATGCATTTTCCTATAAAATTGTAAGCTATTTTCAACAACCTCTGTTTATTACCTACTCCAGTGACCGCTGGTGGATTTAGGTTGTACCATATCTCAGTATTGGAGCATGGAACCTAAGCAATATTTGAAAGCGCGAGTATCAGTACTGATTGAGGAAATTTTTTTATAGAAAAAAAAATTGAAAAAAAAATTTGAGAAAAAAAGTTACAAAAATGCGCAGCCTCCCCAGAATCCTTTTAAAACATCAGTAAAATCTTTGCAAACAATTTTTTTTCGTAATCAGAAGGATGTTTTTTTTTTTGGTTTTCGAAAATTTTGATTTTTTTGTAAAGTTATGACATTTTGAAATTAACACTATGAAGAATTTAAATTTCAAAGTGTCAACTTTACAACTCAAAAAAATCAAAATTTTCGAAAACAAAAAAAAAACGGGGTGATAATTTTTCCTTCTGATTACGAAAAAAAAAAAAGTTTGCAAAGATTTTACTAATGGTCTAGAAGGAATCTGGGGAGGCTCCGCATTTTTGTAATTTTTTTTTGTCAATTTTTTTTTAAATTTTTTTCTGCAAAACTTCTTCAATCAGTACTGATAGGCATGCCTTAAAATATTGCTTGGGTTCCATGCTCCAATACTGAGATATTGTATAACCTAAATCCACCAGCCGCCACTGACCTACTCCTATATTTTTGACTTTTTAGATTCTTGAAAAATGACCAATTCACTGGTCTAATGTACAAAAAGAATTGGTGGGACAGTTTCGCCACATTTTTTAATCAATCACATCAAAAAAAATTATACTATTTCCCTCACATTATAGGAACCAATGAAATAGCAAGATTTTTAAAATTTGGACCAATAAGAACAAACTTTCAGCGCCCCTCACATTATAAAAACCAATCAAATAGCAAGATTTTGAAAATTTGAACCAATAACAACTTTCAGCGAAAATTGCATTCCAAGTGAAAATTTTACATAAAATGACAGCGAAAATTGCACTGGGCTAGACAGCTCAAAACGTCAGTTAAACCAAACAAATATATTTCGTGCAATAAAAATAATCTGAAAATTCAGCATTCAAAGCGTGTTGCCTTTAAGAAACCACATTCATTCATTTTGATGTGATTTGACTGAAAAAGTACTCGACTGCATCTTGGGCACTTTTTGTCAAATCACATCAAAATGAACTCGAGCTGTTTCTAGGCAACACATTTTCATGCATTGAATTTTCTATAATTTTTAATGCACTTCATATATTACTATAGAAAATTGCATTCCAAGTGAAAATTTTACATAAAATGACAGCAAAAATTGCACTGGGCTTGACAGCTCAAAACGTCATCAGTTGAATCATATTTCTTGTTCTGTTTTGTTCTGGAAATAATCTAAGTATATTTCGTGCATTAAAAATAATCTGAAAATTCAGCATTCAAAGCGAATTGCCTTTAAGAAACTGCATTCGTTCATTTTGATGTGATTTGACTCTGAAAAAGTACCCTCGACAGCGTCTCTGGCACTTTTGTCAAATCACATCGAAGTGAACTCCAACAGTTTCTAGGCAACACGTTTTCATGCGCTGAATTTTCGATAATTTTTAATGCACTTAATATATTAAAGAAAATTTCACACCCTTTATTTAAAACAAATCAGAGGCTTTAATTTTGTTTCGTTACCATGGCAACCACAAAAATGTCTGGAATTAAAAAAAAATAATAATAATTTAGACTATAAATAAAACAAACAATTTAGAACATCCTTAATCTATTTTTTATTGTTTCATGTAACTAAAATTAAAATGTCAGGTTGATGCAAGTGTAGAATTTTCTTACCGAATCCCCACGAGCTTGAATTATTATCCGAAAAATTGTATTCCTCAATTCGGGATAATTTTCACATTCGAGACATCGAAAAAATTTTTTGGACATAATTCAAGCACTAGGGAGATTACTAGAATACGAGAATACTCGTATTAATTTGAAAAATAAAATGGAATGGTCTGCTTTATTTTTAAATTAATTTTATTTCAAATAAGAATATGTACATGTAAAAAAAAACCATCATTTTAATGAATAGTTGGGTTTAGACTAAACATGAATAAGTAAGTCAGAAAAAATATAATGCATGGATTAACTTGAAAGTCTTGCTTTTCTTTCTTTCTCCAATCTACACGCTCTATACCAACATTCTTTATCAAGAGTAGTCTTTCCATGTGAAATGCAAATCAATCTGGCCAAAACCAAGAGGCTGTGCAAATCATCTGGAGTAACAGCCTCCCCTCTGTCTCATATTGACAAATTCACTTTGAATCAAATCTTCTACATTATCAGATATTGTATAGTTAGTTAATCTAGCTAAAGTTAAATATTTTCTGATGTTATTCAACAACTCTTGATTCAGAAAATGCTGAGCAGCTGAAACAATCTCACCAAATGTCTCCAAACACATATCTTCTGGTTTTAGTACAATATGTGTATCTACATTTATCATAGATTTGCCCTCAGACATAATTAAAAATGGAATATCACATTCAAATTCTAGAGGGTAGTAATTAAAATCATAGGTAACTGTCTGATTCTTTATAGCGTAAGCTATAGCTTTTATGCTATTTACCCCAGCAGCATTAAGCTTTCCAGCGCACAACTTAGTTTCATCAAGCACTAAATGTGTGTTGCAACTTAACTGGAGAATACCAGAAATTAAACGATTACACTCATAGTCTTTCTTAGGTATAAAAGTGAGTTGGTTCATATTTTCCAGAGTCATAGGCAGGTAATGACTTTTTGGCATAAACCGTTCTATAAATTTATATAATTCCATAACAAAGTCTATATTATTTCCTAATTGTGGAACATTTGAAATGTTCAGTGAGAACTTTCCAAGAGGCATACAATCTCTACGTAAGTAAACTTCTGACATCAGATGGTAAATTAAATACTCAGCCGCTAATTCATCACCCAAAAGTAGCTGTGTTAAAACTATCAATAACTCTTTACGAATAAAATTAATTTTGTTTAAATCCATCCTCTCATCCTCAATATTTAACAGTGGATTATCATGTTTTAATTTTTTTAAATTAACACAATGAATTCGTGGAATTATTGAAGAAGGAGGATGTAGTGTTTCTATTTCCATTTTATTATCGTTATCTTCACAATCCTGATAACAGGTTTCTACTAGAGGATCAATGGCCAAGAAACCCACAAATTCACATATATCATTTAGTTTAAGTTCATCTGAATTTGTGTAAACCTTCAAATGGCATGCCTTACCATTTCTATTAGGTAAGGGAAAATTTAAAATGCTTTCTTTAGACAATACTTGAGAATTACTTTCTACTCGAGAAGTTTCTTCTGTACATATTTTCTTCTGTCCTATATTATTAAAAGTTGTAGATTCCTGATTTTTTACATCTGAGTCCAAAGTCTCTTCATAGGTACGTTTCGCTTGCATACTTGATGCAGGCAACATATTTAACAGCCTATACTTTTCTTCTTCCACAATTTTAACCCAATCATTAATACCAGGAACTGATATGACCACATAGGTGTGCCTTTCGCTGGTTACATTTTCTTTACTGTCAAAATTTACACATTCTTCTTCATTCGACATAACAGGGTCACAGTATTTACCATTTCTGAGGAACGTTTTATTTACTTTCTGGTTTACTACTTCAAATTTTTCTAAATAATATTCTGGACTATGCATATCTTGAATCATACCACGGAATCGTACCAAACTCGATTCTTTGAGATCATATAATTTGTTAACATTTAGCAAGGGAATTTTATCCCAAACACTGCAATCATCCAATTGTTTTAAAAAATTTTCCTCGTTCTCTAACCACTGTTGAGGTGTACAAGTGAATATGTCCATTATTAAAGAATATAATTTAAGAAATATCGTATCAGAAATAAACACTTGACAAGTTAGGTTAGGACTGGCGCGAAAACAATACTCGCCACAGAACACACTCACCATAGATAAATATAATAAAACATAAAACTGTCGCAAATAATGCAAATACGAAGCAGTGTTGCCATATTTTGATTTCTTTCCGTAATATAATCTCAAAAAAATGTGCCCGAAGAATATTGTGATATTTAACATAGGACGAGTTTTTGATTTAAAAAAATGTATTTTTTCTTAACCGCCTCCCAAGTCACCGAAGTAACTCCCAGAAAATCCTCGGATTTTGTGTTAAGTAAAGAAAACAAGGCCCTACAGCTTATTGTGGCGTCCGAACCACATCTAGGGCATCAACAGTTCTCTCCCATCTTAATCCAAAACAAATTACAAATAAAATTTCCAACTTGCTCCGGAATGGATTCGAACCATCGATATTCGGTACCAAGTAAATAGCTATAAACGCTTTACCCATTCGGCTACCATTTGATTGTATACTGCATAGATTGGTATACTGGTTCAACGTTCATCGTGGATCAAATACTAAGAAATGATTATCTTAGGCACATACTAGCGACGACGCTGCGCGGTCGTCACAACTTTATCGCTGTACACAACACAAGCGTGGCGAAGTAGACTGTTGCAGTAACGGCAAAGACGATACAAGCTGCGATGGGAGAGATGTTTAGTTTATTGTTTACAATTCAAACTTAGTCACGTGAATGATGCAGAAGCTCTATACGTCTGTGGCTCGCTCCGTTATGTGATGCTTGCCACAGTATGTAGTAAAGGCGGATTCATAGATCGACTTCGCGACTAAGGTATTCATAGTAATATTCAAATTTCCGAATTTTTAAGTGAAGAGGTCATAATAAATAAACTAGTCGCGGATGCGAGGTCACTGAGCTGTGAATGCGCCTTATTCCGCTAGTGTATCTCTAGCCTTCCCGATTTCACAATCGCGGTGAAGCCTAGCGTATGACGCCTTTCGTAACCGTAAAGGCGCTAGTCGACCTAAAGGCGAGTCGAACCAAGCTTTGTGCCAATCGATTCTATTCGTGACACAGATTTGCCAGATCTGCCGGATTTTTCTAAAAAAAAAAAAAAGTCCGCCAAATACGACAAAATAAATGGTTAAATATTATTGTTTATCGTTGACACTATTGCTAATGTAGAGGAGCATTACTGATGAGTAATGAAACACTAGTCAAAATTGATGATCAGCTACTGATAAAATATTTTGTACTTTGTGTAAATGACTCGATAAATGGTTGCCGACAATATTTAAATAATTTTACAATTTGTAGGAAAAAATAAATGTTAAAGATAAAATCAACCGAATAAGATTTACAGGAAACAGCTATTCAGCGGTTAAAAGCCCCGACCTGCGTTGAATTACACCTGCAAGTCTTGTTTGGTAGCTAAGATCATTTGTCAATTCCTCACATAGAGCGGTTTTGAACTTGTTATGTTCTGCTCAGCATGCCATAAGTAACAGAAATGACAAATAAATAGCAAACCGGGCTAAAAAAAATCCACTGTCGATTGGTCACTTTCGCGGTGTAATATGTAATAATAATAATAATAATGTGGTTAAATTTTCCTATATGTTCTTACAAAACTGGCGAATAAAACAAATACATTTCCTTTTATTCTGCGGGTTCTGCCGGAGATTTGCTTCTACCTGCCGGAGGCCGGAGAACATAGGCAAAACCACAGACTTCGACTGAGAGCTGGAGATCTGGCAACCTTGTCGTGAGGTTTAAATTTAAAATGAAATTAGAGAGTTGAACAAAACAATAGCAGAGCTGCGTTTTACTTCCTCTTTTTTCTTTAATTTAGTAGCACCAATAGAATCGTGTAACGCAAAAAGCAAAATGTTTCGTTGGGGACTCACCTAGGCTGGACAAATACCTACATATCTTCAAGCGCGAAATATAAAAAGTCAGTGCAAATTTTAGAGGTTTTGGCTTAAGGTAGACAAAAAATGTTTAAATGCATTATCTTTCGAGAAAAGCCCTAGATTATTAGCTTTTGAAATAGGACAGGAATAACAAAAACAACACTTATTAAAAACAAATATAAATTTTAAATGAAAATAGGTTTGTTCGAGCATCCGTCCAAACTGGTTTGAAACTCACAGATTGTACTAACTACTTGTATTACCTTAAAAATGCTTGAAAAAACCTACAGCATATAGTCAGTATGGTTCAAACCGTTTCCCACTGTTGCTCAAACAGACCTAATTTTTTTTGTTACTATTTCAAACACTTAATAACTCACTTGCATTGTAACCAGCATAAAAAATATTTACCTATTAAGCTTTTGTTATGTAGGTACCTAATGTTCTAATGAATCTAATGCTTCGTAATTAAACCTAAAAAATAACACAGAATTATAATATTTCTGGGGTTTGCTGAAAATTATGTCTTTTACTAATTTGTGTCCGCTGAACTCATAATAACTGAAATCCATTTTCGTCCATCACGGACCAGATGTCGATAATATAATTTTTAATATATTTTATATAAATACACCTATAAGCAAGAAGTACTAAATAAGCATATGGTTGAAAATATCACCACTATTCTAATATAACGTATGTTAGAGCTTGTCTAAATTTGCATAAGTTTCGTAATGGTATATACAAGCGGAAATTAGTTTCAAGCGCAATTTTTATTTTAACATAAAAAATGAAATATATTTTGTAATTTTTCTGTCCTGTTTAATGTTGACATAACATGACAACAGGAAAATTCGTGATTCTCAAAAGAAAAACTAAAAAACGATAATTTTAAACAAAAAGCGATCTAGATCCCAGCCTATGAAGTTCTCCATTTCTGAATAGTGTTTATTTGCACCTCTTTCATACATTAAATCTTTTCAGTTTATATAAATTTAAATGTATTAATTAAATTAACAAATAATAACATGACATGACAAGCGCGATTAGTCACTGCTTTTAGCATATGCTCCTAAGTTCGGTCCGCAGCTCAAGGTATTTTCAAAAATATAACCCCCCTCCACACAGCTTCTGCTTCTGGATTTGGAAAATTGTCTAATCTATGTGATATGTTTATATTTAACAAAATTTTAATCATCCTTATTATTACGCATTTACCAAATTGTGAAAAATTGTCATGCGATCCGATGAAAGAAAAGGAGAGCGATTTTTAAATTCAGCGTAACAAGATTAGGTGAAAACACAAGTTGAAATCCAAACCCCAGTTTACAACTTTGAATTTATAGACTGGTGTAATTTATTACATCAAATTAGGAAGTAATTTAATTTGATAGTAAATAATTTGGTTTCATATAACTAAACTTGAGGAAATGCAACAGGCTTTAAAATCAAATGCTCATGTTGCCAAGTCATCTAACAAACATATTAAAAATACATTAAAACATTTGTATACAATAAATACAATTTTTCATTTTATATAGCGTCATTAAGATCTACTTATGACCACAAAATCATTTATCCTCTTCAAAGGCAAAATCACCTACGATGCAATCATGCATCGTAGGTAGCTTTGCATTTGAAGAGTAAATGTTTTTGTGGTCATAAGTAAATTTTAATGACCTCTATCTTTTGAGACCTATTTGGTTTAAACCAAAAATGTTATAGGAATGTTAATTACAGTCTTACGTGAGACATTGTATAAGTATTTTATACTTTGAATTAAACGAATAAATTTAAAATGATTTTATCATTGTAAACACAAACAAAAACGTAAAAGGGGACTTAGATTTGGAAGAGAATCGATGGAAATGAAATACTGATCTCAATTTAAAAAAAATATCTTGCCAAAAATAAAGTTATCCTAGTTTATAATCTGATTTGATAACTTGCACCACAAAAAGCGTCTATTTGGCACTTCATTGACCTATCACAGAAGTTCAGACACACGCTATGGTATCCATTAATTATAATCTCATTGAAATTTTATTATTCAACAAGAACAATAGGACCAAAATTACGGCTGACGATTCTTCAAAAAATGACGCAGAATGAAACAATTCTCTAAACAAGAAAATGCAAAAAAAACTTGGTTTACTCATGGATCAAGAGTTGAGATTTGTTATCCATAAACTGACATTACGCGAACTACAAAATTCTGATTAATATTTGTCATTAGAAAAACATATCAGACATACTTGTATTTTTTAAAATAAAATAGATTACCATGCAAAATAGGCACCATCTATGTTCTACCTGCTTATTATTTACTATTCAAGTTGTTTGTCACCATGATATACAGGGTGAATCAGATTTTTTGGAGGAAACCTTGGATAGTGACAAACATTGAAAAAAAAATCTAATTATTTTTTAAATTATTATTTATATTTATTATATAGATTTATTAAGGAGTAGGTGGAAAAAGAGATGTGTATGTCTGTCATGCTAAGGTAAAACATTGTCACTGAAAAAAATGTCGATTCTGAAATTTTTGCAGCAACCCCATAATTTATAGTTACATCTTTTATCCTAAAATGTCTAGTTTTCAATGATTTTTTTTGGGACAACTCTGTATCATTATCAAGCAAAAGGCAGCTGATTAAAGTTCAAAAGTAATTTACTCAAAAATGGCAATTTTCCACTTAGTTTTTTACCCTTTCATGGCAAATTTCTATCTGTAATTAAGCTTTCTGTTAATAAAAATCGAGATGACGACCTACAATTATTATTATTAGGCACCGCGTAATTTCCGTAAATCCTGGAATGGGCCTCCCGATTGGCTTTCCCATAGGAGAGTATTTGTGCGTGCGCAGCGAGTTCTAGACCGTATTCCCTATTCAGATTCAGTTATTTATCTACAAACGTCGCAGTAATGGGTGACGCGAGGATCAAAATAAATAGTAACAACTATGTCGACATCACAGTTAACGCGAAAAATCAGGATTTTAAGGAACATAATCATTAATGTTATTATGTGTATTGTATGTGCTATTCAGATTATACCTCAACTGTAAATATGGTGTTGCAAACCAATCCGCAAATACTTGAGAAAATAGTGGTAAATGCTTTGTGTAATATTAGTGTTTTACTGTTTGTATTAACCGCAGTGGCATATATACTACTGTGTCTCAGAATAGATGTAACAAGTATGTAATGACTAATGAACGATCATTTTTCGAATTTTGAAATAGCGCTCGGGAATCTGTCCTTGGTGTAAAACTATGATATATCAAAAATGAGTTGAATCGGTGTTATACAGTGTGTTTTATAATATTTTTCAGTATATGAAAAGATCCCATTAAAAAATGCAATTTACGCCTACTTACCAAATTTTAGGATTGAAACCTCAATTTTTTACGAGGTATCTCACTCATATACAAGATACTTGTAATGTAAACGTTGTTTAAGAAGGGAAAGTTTATTAGTGGTGATTTTTATAAATTGACATAAAACTCCTTGTATAACACCGATCAACTCATTTTTGATATATCTTAGTTTTATATCAAGCAGGATTGAATTCCCAAGTGCCACTCCAAAATTCGAGAATTTATTGTCCATTACATCTTTTGTTACATCTATACTGGGGCACAGTGTATGGGTGAGGCTGCCAGGCTTTTACAATCCACGTATCTCAATATGATTCATGTAACTTGTCTGGCCCATGCCTTGCTATCTATACCAATACCTTGATAACAGTACAGGAAATTTCATCAAATGTGAAGACACTAGAGGTATGTATTTTAATTGTTCTGTACAAATGATTATTTTTTCTTATTCCTTGTGCCGGCCCTTGATGCACGAAAATTGCTTGGTGTCTAATTATTATTAATCAGAAAGAATAGAAACAAAAAGCAACTACGAACTAACATAATTACCATAAACAACTCAAACTCGACAAACTTCCTATATAAACTAATTGTAACCGAATGCAGCAAGAAACTTCTTTTTCATTCTAAACACTACTAATGGAAAGACTTAACTAAACAACCATCTCATAAAATTAATAAAAAAAAAGTAAAAAATCTGGAAGTGGCAAAAACAGCTTTGCCCTCCATCAAGGATGCCTAGAAATTCTCTCTACAATACTCATTTTATATGAAATCACATAATCAAATAACACGAATCATCCAAAGATCACAAGTACAAAATCAGACTCCTTTACTGAATAAGACAACAGAAAACGTAATACACGCTAAAGGAAATATCCAAAGTTAACTTTATGAGAATACATCATGGCATTGCATAATCTCCAGTGAAATATAATTAAACTTTTAAATTAACATTTTCATCGTTTTTTTTGCAATATAAATTTTACTTTATAATTTACAATGTTTATACCATATTTTCAAAATATTACATAGGGAAGCATTCGGTCAAGCTCATGTTCTTTAAATACAAAATGCGACTGGAATTTGCCACAGCACATGCAGTGTGTAAATATGAAACCACGGTATAAACTTGTAACAGCCTGTAGCACTTCACCCAAGTAATTTTATGTAAAATTTCCAGTAAGTGAATAAATTCCATCTCTTTTTTTATAAAGTTAAAACATAAATAACATTTGGCATGTGGTAGTTTTGGTACACAATGTAAACCTTTAAATAATTAACTATTTATATATTTATATCGGCCCATTTTTTTCTGTTTTAAATAAACAAAAGTTATTCATTAATTTTTACTAAAAAAAATTGCATGGATAGACATATACACATAACAGGATAAATAATTAAAAAACACAACACGCCGACTTAGACTTAGAAATTACCGCAACCATTCTGATCAGTACATGAATTAGTATAATTACAAATCAAAATTGGATATATTAAAATTAAGCAATTCATTCCTGGCTTGAAAATAACCAGTATCAGTCAAGTCATAGGGATCAGGTACAAATGGAGGCGTCATTGACAGCAAATTATCCCAGTCAATGTTCTTAAATGTTTCCATTTTCATGACCTCATCAGCACCTGGCCTTTTTTCAGGATCTTCGGTTAGTAAAAATTCAATTGCCTGCATAACTTCAGTGGAAAGTGCCTCTTCATCTGTAGGCCATTCAATATTGTGTTCCAAAATGTTCTTGAAAACCTGTTGAGGTGTGACATCATTAAAGGGCGGTATGCCTGTTACAAATTCATAAAAACAACAACCTAAAGCCCACCAATCCACAGCATGGTTATGGCCCTTTCGTAGCAATAACTCAGGTGCTAAATAATCTGGAGTTCCTAGAATCCTCTGATCTGAACTCCATTGGCCTCTACGAACTGATTTGGGGGGTTCGATAAGGAGTCCTAGGTGTTTTTGGCGTCGTTACTTCATTCTGTATAGGGCTCACCATATTTGTATTATCATCAGTATTCTTACTGCATTCAGTATTGCTTGCATTCTTGGGTAATTCAAACCTCGTGGTTTTGATTTTGTTAGGCTTCTGCACTGATACAGGGGTAGAAAATGTTACCCCCTTGGGTGGACTGGTCGAATCCACCCTTAGTATTTCCATTTCACCTGTCAAACCTGTTTTAACATATGCCTTTCTAGAAAGGTTTGGTGAAGGAGACCGATATTTGCGTTTTCTATCCCTTTCACTGCGTATCTTGTACAGACCACATCGGCTTGGTATTTTTCTGCTTACGGGAGAAGTTGTGCAAGAGGTACTAACTTGAGACTCTTCAACTTGTGTACTTTGACATGTGTGATAAGAGCTATCAGATAAATGTGAAGTGGTGTTGAATTCTGTTGCTGATAAGTAAGTTATGCCTGATAATGCAGTGCAATTTTGTAATCTTGAAATATTAGATAGATTTAACTCGGACTTTCCTTTTGATAATGTCGAGGAATTTTGCTCACGTAGAACAGAAAAATTAGATGATCCTTCCTGTTTATTCGTACTATCAGAGTTCGAATCAGAAATAAAATCACTACTGTTAGCATTACCATTACCGACATATTTGGAGTTCCCAGAACCAAAACTTAAGTGAGATGTTAAACTTAACAGTTGCCCAGGAGTCCTTGTCCACAAATTAGGGGTGCAGTTCTCAAAATCAGATATTTCCAAGTCTCTATGAATGTGTACTTTTGACAAACCAAAATCAGTTAATTTAACATGACCTTCCTTCGAAAGTAACATGTTGTCGGGTTTAATATCTCTATGAATAATGCTATGTTGATGTAGGTACTGAAGCGCCAAACAAACTTCAGCAATATAGAAAGAAGCCATCGATTCATCAAAAAAGCCATACACACTTAAAAGGGATTTTAAATCCCCTCCAACCATATAGTCCATCACAAGATAAACTGACGACACTGTCTGCAGGGAATAATACAACTGTACACAAAATGGGCTCTTTGTGAGGGCAAGAGCATTTCTTTCATTAACTACTTGAGACACCATATTCTTATTTATCATTTCAGTTTTCTTCATAACTTTAATAGCGTACATTACATCCATATTGCTTTTTTTGCAACCAAGGAATACTTTGCCGAAAGCACCGCGGCTTATTGGTTTTATTATACAGAAATCATGAATATCTGGAGGTTTAGTGGAAGTGTTTGTAGTATTTTCCACTTTTTCTATCTTTTCTGTGGTCATGATGTACAAAAAACTTTGTGAAACACAGTTCTAAATAACAGTTAATTCTAAAATTGTTACTACAACAATTTTACATTTCGTTACTTTTTTTTTTTTTAACTTTTCAGAGAAATAAATATTTTACGATAAACCGTTTTTTCATTTGAATATGAAATGAAAACATGAATATGTCGCAAATTTGACAGATGACAGGTTTACTTACCGTATAAAAACTCTACTACACAAACAAGTGACTTCTTGAGAGTTCTCCTGGTTTCTCAGATAAATCTCTGCCAAAGCATCCCACTGCAATTCACACATATTAATAAAAACACTTTCCTAACGCATAATTTTGTTATTAATATTATTAACAGCACGCCAAAACATTTACTGATTTTTGCATTTTTCCCTATGTTGGCAACAAGGAAGGATGGCATTTTATATATAACTAACTTCTTACGTGACATAGACATACCAAAAGGTAATTTTCGCGACACACCAGGTAAGTTGTTCCAGTAACCACTACGTTTTCGCGACACCTTAAGGGAATGTGTAATGAAGATAGCAATTTTATTAATCAAAACATAAGGATAATTTTCGCGACATACCAGGTATGCAGTAAACAATTACTAGTGGTATCACTCCCACCACAACAGTAACAAACATACATCCCAGTACATACCCTGCTCTGGACCTGTGTATGATTAATGAAATTGCTATCTTCATTACATAGTCCCCTAACTTAGCGATGTCGCGAGAACGTAGTGGTTACTGGAACAATATACCTGGTATGTCGTGAAAATTACCTTTATTACTGTTGTAGTGGAGTTGACACCACTAGTAACCGTTAATTATATACCTGGTATGTCGCAAAAATTACCCTCAGTTTCTCTCTCTTCTTAACTAACTTCGTGGTTGTACCATAGATAATTATTGTATATGGGTCGAAGAATATAGTTGTTCTGTGGTAGGACAAGAGGACGGTTAATTATGTTTATATGTATAATAGGGTTTATCACCAGTAAAACTTTTTTTCTAGTTACTTAATTATCAGATCACAGATATGTAAAACGAATTAAAATTATTTTCCCAGCTACTTGCCCTGAATATTAAAAGTATTGGAAGCTTGTTAATAATGCTGAGTCCGTATCTCAGGTACTCATTGCGAGAATATTAGGAATACAATAATAGAATATTAGGTTAATGTAAGAGAGCACAAGGACCTAAAATTCTATTGTATTCCTAATATTCGCGCAATAACTACCTGAGATGCGGTCTCTACCTAGCTATAATACCCGTTTTACTGTCGGCAATACTTTTGCAATACGTAACAAGTCGGCTTGCGCACGATAGTCACTTAGAATTGGAATTGCGAAAAATATTATTAACAAACTGACTCTCATAAGTAAGCGCCTGCCTTTCATCAAGACTGATTGCGGATTGCAAAGGACTGCCGACTGTAAAACGTGTGTTAATAACCTTTGCCTTTAAATATGCACAGGGTCATTTGATGTTCTTCTCAACACTTACCCCTATTCTCATCATCAACTTTAAATTTAATAAAGTTCTTTTAAATTTTAACATTTGCATTTAAAATACATGTATTAAAGTAAGATTTAAAATTTATTATGAAAATGGACCTTAAACACTTATTGAATCAACCTATTTAGAACTGTGTAAAGAACATATCTATTGTACTGCGAATTAATTTACTGGCAACAATAATAATCTTCTTGCGTTCTTTCTACAACCAATCTCAACCAGTAAGTTGTTTTACGTCTACACTGCATAAATAAAAGCATAATTTGATTTGATGTAGTCTCCCTAACAGCATATCCTATTTTCTGTTCTGTGAGCAAATCTACCTAGATTAACTTAGATCTCAGTAGAAAGAACGCAACTATTCGCCAAGAATTCCTCACAAAGGAAGAAGAAGAAAGTTTTCATTCAGTTTTAAAGTGATTTTAAACTAGTCTGTGGTTTTGAACTGGATAATTTTACGTAAACAATACTTTAAGTTAATATATGTCTTCCATTCAAACCATGAATTATAATTAACTAATTTAATTTTGATACAGTGGCCATTTAGAATAAGTAGAATGTCTACTTTTGAACCAAGAACTTATTCTAGGTTATCTGATAGAAGTAAAGCAAAGAGACGAAGGAGCAGCATAGGCCCAAACGAATCTAATAAGGAGCACAGAAAAGACACTAACCTACGAGCTGTTATAGTTGATAGTGGAGCGTACACTATAAAAGTAGGTTTGTCCACTGATGAAAACCCTACAATATTGGCAAATTGTATTATGAAAGCAAAGTCCGAACGGAAAAGGTTGTTTATTGGTAATCAAATAAATGAATGCAGGGATTGTTCGGGCCTTTATTTTCTTCTACCTTGTGAAAGAGGGTATATAACAAAGTGGGACGTACAGAAGCCTGTTTGGGACTATGTATTTAGTAAAAATATTTGTCCTATAAATGATAATCCCGTAATTGTGACTCAACCTCTGTTTAATTTCAAATCTATTCAAGATTGTATGGATGAAATATTCTTTGAAGAATATGAGGTTCCCTCCATGTTCCGTCTAAATCCTACAGATCTAGCTAGACTAAAGTATGTTGAAGATCATAATCTTTCGGATAAGGTGCCTTGTGTAATTGTGGATACTGGTTTTAGTTTTACTCATATCATACCATATATTAATGGCAACAAATACTTAAATGGAGTTAGAAGGTTAAATGTTGGAGGCAAGTTATTAACAAATCACTTAAAAGATATAATTTCATATAGGCAGTATAACGTGATGGAAGAGACATATGTTATAAATCAAGTAAAAGAAGATACATGCTATGTCGTGAAGGATGTTAAGGAAGAACTAAAAAAAGCTGCCAAATCTGGAATTGCAAATGACATAATACGTAATTATGTTTTACCAGATTTTAACAATATACGTAGGGGCTACATCCAAGATCCAAATAATACAAACCAAAAAGAAAAAGAAGAAAATTGTCAAATATTGAGACTAAACAATGAACGATTCATTGTTCCTGAAATTTTATTTCACCCATCTGATATTGGAATGAAAAGTATGGGTATAGCAGAAGCTGTAGTAAAAGCAATTTATTGTTGCCCTAAAGATCAGCAAGAAAATTTAGCAAAAAACATAGTTGTGATAGGTGGAAACTGTAAATTTCCAGGTTTCAAGGAAAGAATGTATGCTGAATTACGCTCCCAACTACCTCATATTTGGGACATTAACGTTTATCAACCAGATGATCCTATATCTTATAGTTGGAAGGGTGGGAAGCCTTTACTAAAAACACCAGATTTCAAAAGTTTTTTGGTAACAAAAGAAGAATATGAGGAACTTGGCTCTACCATAATTCAGCAAAGATTTAACACTTGGATGACGGATAATTCACTGGTGAAAGAGGAACAGAAGAAAACTATAGAGGAATATAGATATTTAGACAAAATCAAAGGTAGAACAATTTTTGGTAAGCAAGAAAATGGTAATTCTACAGAGATTAAAACGTATAGTGATACTAGTAGTTCTACCACAATGGGACAAGAAAATAGTGGCAGTGGCACACCAGTAAGTCTTGTAGATGAGCCAGAGTCTACTAACGGTTCTGAAGAAACCTCACAAGACAGTTTTGAACAAATATCTGAATTAGACACAGGAATTAATAAACCAGTAAAAAAAAATTACTGTTAAAAGTGGTGGATCTAGAATGAAACTTTCTAGAGAAGAATGTTATGGTTCTTCAATTAATGATGACTTGACAAACTCTGTGGAACTGTTTCCATTTGGTACAGGATCATATTTATGAATTTATAAAATTAGCAATAATTGTACTCTATCATGTTCACAAAATGCATTATTATTTTACAAATTAATTTTTGCCCAACTATATTTTAAATTTGTATAAAATTTTTGTATACCTATTGATAATTTTGTATATTAAAGTAACAAGATTTTTTTTGTGAAATAATGTAAATAGAATAAAAAATTATATCAATATTTATTTTTTTATGTAATTACTGAAAATTTTTGATACCATACATTATTAATATAAGAATTTGTACCAGATCTAAAATGTAAACAAACACTGAGTATATTTTTATACATCTATATGGAGGTAGGAACACAAGAGAGAAACAACTACCATCTAAGCAATATGAAATATGATGCAAAACAATCAGTTCTCTATTTGAATTGTGGATAATATTTAAAAATAAATTGAATGATTATTTTGAATAAGAATAAATAACTAAGTACACAAAACCATTTAGTTCTTTTTGCATAAATGTATATTTAATTCCCTTATGCATAGTGAAAATAATGGTTGAGAATAATGACTCATACTAACCATCTGTCCATATTTGTAAGTACAAAAGCCATTAGCAATTCATGAGAATAATAATTGGAGTAAGTTATAGAAATCGGCTGGTGGTAGATAGTAAAAAGTCCTTCCATCCGACCTCCAGAGTTGAAATTCAAACCAGACCATGTTGATGAGTATAGTGGATAAAGGAACTTGCTCCCATCACCATATGTATCAAAAGGGTTGTGGGATTCATATATCTGTGATGTGAGTACATTAGAAATACCAACTACCCCCAATAAAGTGGCCACAATTTCCAAGTCGGGGATTTCAGTGTTTACATGAACACTTGTACGTCTGGGTTCGTTGATTGGCCTTGATAGTGGCAACCACAAATAAATGAAAAAAAAATAATTATAGGCAAGGATTAAAGAGGCTTAAAATCTTAACTGTCTTCAATATTATACACTATTGGACTTGATTTCATGCAAGACCTGCATTTAATGCGATAAAAACTAAGTAAATTAGAGTTTAAATATGTGGGAGACAGTTGATCGTATATTGCTTTGTTGCCACTAAGGGCGCTCGGCGCGATACAATGCGCAAGCGAATGTCGAATAATATTCGTTCTTCTCTCACCAATGTTAGAGAGTATCAGACTTCTGTACCGACGTAGCTGTAGCGCAAAGCAACTCTGTTTTTGTCGTCTACCAGTTTTCTATTATCCCATCACTATCTGCTACATTAAACACAGTTTTGCATGAAATCGAGTCCAATAGTGTATATTATGTTGCATACAATAAATAAATGATTTGTATGCAAACAATCATCATCACAAGAAATAGAAATATAATTGCAATTCTGTTAACTACTGCACATCCATGTCTCATAAAAGATTCCACTTTTTATTACAGACAATTTTTGAAAAAGTTGTGCATTCGGATGGTCAAAAATGTTTTGGTCAATTGACCAGGACAAATTTTCTGAATTTCACCGAATTCCAATTGATCTCATCAAGATGAGCATTCTGATACCAAATACGTATGTAGGTCTAAAATAAATTCAGAATTAAGTAAATTTGTAGAAAGATATGCTTTAAAAAATAAAGAAAGTCTCACGGTAGCCAAAGCTTTTGTGGAAAACTTTATCCTACGGTATGGAATTCCTGAAGAAATAGTTTCAGATCGTGGTACAGAATTTTTAGCTTCTACATTAAATAATACATGCAAATTGTTACACATTAAAAAGTTGCACTCGACAGCTTACCATCACGAAACTCTAGGCTCACTCGAAAAATACTCATAAGCATTTAGGAGCTTATTTGAGAATTCAAGTTGCAAAAAATCCCAACACTTGGAGCTCATGGGTTCCATACTGGTGTTTCGCATATAATAACACAGTTCATACCGAGACAAAGTATACACCTTACGAACTTTTTTTTGGCAAAATAGCAAAACTACCTTCTAACCTTACTAGCAATAAGATTGATCCACTTTATAACTTCGATGAATATCCTGCAGAGTTAAAATATAGATAGCAGCGAGCATGCCACGACGCAAAAAAACAATTTAATTGCATCGAAGGTTAAGAGAAAAGATAGAATCGATAAGCAAGCAAAAACCATACGTTGCCAGGCAATAAAGTTATGTTAAAAAATGAAATCGGTAACAAAATCGAACCTCTTTATAAAGGTCCATATAGCATCATAGAAAATAAGGCACCAAATGTAATAATTAAAGTATAGATAACAAGCTAGTAGAAGTTCACAAAAATAGAATAAAATTATACCATTCATAACTCCTTGGGTAGAGAAGAAAAAAAAGGGGGAGTTGCATCAATGAGCTCAGATGCAGTTTTTTTTCTTTCCTGCCCATAAGTCTAATACAATTAATCATTTTATTATAAATTGTATTATCGGGACACCCTGTAATTAGTTGTAAAATTATTATTGTCCTATTTCAATATACGCTAACAATAACAATTGTCATATTATTAGGTAAACATGCTAACTGGCAGAATTGTTGCTATATGCTACTAATGTGTTTTAATTGAGGACAATCGCTTTTGAAACATTGTTAAGAAAACATGGGAGATGAGTGATAAATAAACTTAGGAGATATGTGGTATTTTATTAAATCTCTATACTGAGGCCCTGGACTGTTCAAAGCAAGAACATCACAAGGTTAATGGCAATTTATATTTAATTTTTTTCCCAACCTTCTTATTTTTGATACAAACGAAAAATAATGAGTATTTTTTTTGCACATTTGCAATTGAGGGTCAAATAGCCCATAATTTACAATTTATAAAATGTTGCTATTGGCCATCATGGTGTTTGATCTTGCACTCATTTGTTAATTAAATACAAAATATAATTATTTACTTTATTTTTGGTTCAATAAAATCGAGTTAAAAAAATATTATATGAGAAACAAACCAAGGCAGAAGTGATAAGACACTGAATTGGGATCTCTTCTCTACTTTATCGTTACTAAACTTCAATTTCATTGGTCAATTTCCTGTAGTTACCATTTGGGTTAAAAGATTGTTGATTACTCAAGGAATATGATACGACCTGCAACCATAGTAGTAGCCGACTTTATAAATTGGCATGCTTCCTATTCTTCCTAACGCAGGAGGTGCCTCAGCAAGCAACAGCAGTTTATAAATTGAACGTAATGCTAAGTTGATAAATCATGACAATGATTAATTGAGAAGTCATAAATCATGGAAAACTCTGAACTTAAGGCGGGTAACATAAATTGTCATTTTTTCCTACACGTACTCCACTACCTTTGCTATAAAATCATGTAATACTGCCCATAAATGTTTTAAAATGCAATCATATAATCATCAGTTGCGGCTGGTCAGGGGAGGCTGAGCCTCCTCTACAATTTTGGGAGAAGCAGAATATCTCCAAACTAATATTTTTCATAAGTAGAAATTTCTACTATATCTCAATTCTCAATGTTGTTTATAATTCATTAATTAATTTTCAAACATGTAACATTGTAGTCCGGATAGTCCACTTCATGTATGCATATTTCCCAGTCTCTCATCGCGCTTGCTTGAATGAACTGAGGCTAGCGGCCAGTCAACCCCCATTTCAATACATTGTTCGTGACCTTGAATTTTTGGCGCGTATCAGCAAACATTCTGGATCTGTTAGTGTTAGGACAGCTAGCCTCTAGCACCCCATCTCTTTCTAGCGCATGTACACTTCAGTTGAGCGTTGATCCCCTCTCTCACAAGAGAATAACAGTTATAGAACAAAGACAGTGGCAATTTGTGGTTTCGTGGGAGAACATAAACATACATAAAATATTTAACAGGTGGTTGAAAAATGAGTGCTCTAGATGAAAATAAAATATTCCCAACGACATGTCTTGTTGTCCAGACATGGTGGATTATTTGTTGTTAAATGGATTTAGTTTTCTTAGTTATGATCAAAAGATAAGAATTGAAAAAATGGTCAGACCTACACCGTCAATGCCGTCATTAGTTTTCACAAGTGTTAAACAAAACAGAGGGTTTAGCACAATTATCAAAAAATCGAGTGGTTAACGGTATCAACAGTTAAAAACAAATTATATTGTTGGAAATGTTTGTTATTTACTAATGATCAATCCTCAATTTGGGGCAGGGCCGAGTTTAATAATTTGCAAAATTTATCACGAGGTTAATAAAGGCATGAAAAATCTCAGGAGCATATTTCATCTTGCATTAAACTTGAAATGTTGGGTAAACAAAATATTGTAAATTTCTTGGATTCTGCACATAAAAGAAAAATAGAAAATTTTATTGAAAAAGTCCGTGAAAATAGGGAAATATTAAAGAGATTAATTGATGCCGTTATATATTTATCTTCTCAAGAAAATTCTTTTCGAGGACATGACGAAAAACGCGATTCGTATAATAATGGAAATTTCAAGGAGCTTATAAATTTTTTAAAAACGTATGATCCAAAATTAGAAAACTTTTTTGAATAATGCCACTGTTTTTTCCGGGACGTCTAAATCAATTCAAAACGACCTACCTAATTGAGAGTGTTAGCTTCATTATTAAAGGTAAAATATATGAAGAACTACATAATTGCGAATTTTTCTCGTGACAAATTGATGAAACGACGGACATTACTTGTAAATCTCAACTTTCCGTAATTTTTAGATATATAATGCACGGTGAAGTTGTTGATTTTTTTGATGTGAGTAGTGGAAGAAACGCGGACAGTTTATTTAAATTATTAATCGATGAATTTGGTAAATTTAATTTGAAAAATATATTAGTTGCACAAACCTATGACGGCGCTGCGGTTATGTCAGAACATCTAAATGGACTCCAAACTAAAATAAACTGATCAAATAAAAAGAGTTGAAAATTTTGAATTTACAAAGATTAAAACATGCCTTCGTAGATGATACATTAACACTTTCGCTGCTGCCATTACCTAGCATACTACTACTGGGTGCAGAGGTAGAATTATCATTATAAATAACTAAAAGTTTGATCATTGGTTTAAATTAAGACCATTTTAACCCAGATTAATAGTTTTTGTTTATTTCTTCAAAGACGTGCATGTGCGCCAGTCCGCATTTTTATGTGACTTGTTAGTGCCATGCAGAAAGCGTACTTGTGCATCCTATTTTTTTAAAGAATATTAATTTTACCAACACAACACTTTTTTATTTGCGAAGTACAAGAAAAAACATAAAATGAACAAAAAAAATAATATTCTAAAAACTAAGAAAGGACTTTTGGCCAAGTTCTTTGGCGAGAAAAAAATTGCATTTCCCAATATTTTCTTATGATAATTTTGGAAACATCGCCCAAGTAGAGACAATAAATAAATAAATGTCAACGGACACTACTTATAGGTAGGTTATCTAATAAACTATGTCACGATAATACTAAACAAAATAACCATCAACAGACACTAAATTAACCTTGGTTATCTATTGAATTATGTGCGAGCTAATATTTATACACTTCCTTAAACTACAGGATTCATACTAATCTTGGCAACTCTCATATACAGAGCTTGTAAGTGCGCCTGACGCATATAGCGAAGTACCAATTGAATGTGCATGTGTGCTTTCCACAGCGAAAGCATTAATAATTACATGAATGAAATATAATTTCTTACTTTTCAGATATGGATTAGAAATTTTCTAGATTAGTGTTCTCCAAATCAATAGCTATAATATCCACATAATAGTACTAGTTTCGAAAACTAAAACAACATTAAATCATTCAAACTTAATTCGTTCTGTGCACTAACGCATGCTTAGAATTTCAGTTTACGATGGTATAACACCATCCGAATTACTCCTGAGACAGTGGCCACTGTTAATATTTATACAGCACTCGCGTTTCGCAGTGCTCACATAACCTTTGCTCAGACTGGCATTCCACTACACAATATCAAAAACGCCTTTATTTTAATGGATGTAAAATGTTTAATGCATTACCTACCGATATTAAGATGTTCGTAAACATATCTATTTAAAAAAAAAAAGACTTAAACAACTGCTTGTTGATAAGAACTGTTATTCTCTTGATGATTTTTTTTCTACAAACTAATCAATTTTAACTTTCTTCCTTCCTCAATTTATTGTCTTTATAGTCATCTTATATATTATTTTTTATTGACCTTTTACATGTTCGTACAATGTCTTTTGTATTTGTATGTATATTATTTTAACCTCTGTTTTATTTACTGTATGTATAAATATATTTGCTTTTTTTTATATTTGATGGTCTCTACGGTTATTTGTATTTATTGTACATTTTGACTAAGAAATAAAGAATTATTATTATTATTATTATTATTCTACTCTTAATATTGAAATTCATCTTATAAGATATATTTCTTGTAGAAAGCTATTGTTTTTGCACTCTGTACCATTTTACAAATGATAAGAATAAAGTAAAACAGTTAAGGGGGAGTAGACAATATTCCTTTTATTGTTTATTTCAAATAACATTAAAATTTATAAAAAAAATACTTATTCCAACCAATCCTGTTAACAGAATTGAAACAAATAATTTCAATGATTTTTTGCAAAATTTAATTTACAATATAATTTTACACACAAATACATAAATTTTTTCTACAAAACTTATATAGTATATATTCTATATAAATATCCTGGTATAGGAAACGATAATAGCTTATATAAAAAAAAAACAAGGATATTTGCACAAAGTTGCCAAAATAATAATTTCTATCACGTAAGATGTGTACGTGCTAAAATGCTATAAACAATTCCTATTGTAATGATATAAACTCTTGTAATAAAATTTTTTGTGTTACATCAGTATGATCCTATAAAATAAAGACACTGATATATTAGTAACTTAAAATTAGTTAGTTGTACTACTGGTTACTCGGCATCGTGGTACTGAACCCTGAAAACAAAAAAATACCTTAACTAGCAACGTTTTAATAAGGAGGCAATAGATAGTTATCTCGAGATTGCACAAAAAAAATATTTTTTTTTATTAATATAAAATTAGGCAAATGTGAATTATTTAGTTCAAGGATAAAAATGACCATATCAATCACATATTTTGTAGATATCTAAACATTTACTGCCTTATTTTTCAATCATAACTATTCGACAAGACTATGATTTTATTTAATTGTCACATCTACACACAAGGTGGTCTACAGAAAGAATTTTAGCGGGGGCATTAATTCACCACCGAAATTATAAAATATGTGAGCATTCTCCGTACAGGTTGCAAGTTATTTTCATATATTTGTGATTGTCAAGATGATTTTTTGTTTTGACTGCTAAAAACTAGGCTCTGTACTCATTTAATAAACGTTACTGTAATTTTAAATTGCTAAATTCACATTACCGCTGCCTGTCTCTATCATAGATATTGACGTTTGGTCTCCTATTTTATAAATAATAATGCGATTATTTTTATATCAGACATAGGCAATTTTAAGACAAAGGATATCTCGGATTTCGTTATTAGTTAACAATTAGTAAATTAATGTACGAAAATATTTTGGAGAATCGAGATGACTACCAGAAAAGTACAAAGGGTTGTTTCGACGGAGGTCATTGCAAACAGAAGTGTATCTAAAAATGTTTTATTTTAATTCAACCTCTTTGTTCAGCTTACTCTAGTGATACTTTTCAAATAAAATTTGTATACTATTATTACTATTAAATTAATTAACCTGTTAAATTTTATATGTTCATTTAACCAGTTACTTTCTTTACAAAAAATGAGGAAAATATACATAATATATTAAAACATATAATAAAAAAAATATAGGGTTGAGTTAATTTAGGTGAAAATATCTAAAAATCAATATTTTCGTGAATATTTTTAAGTTTTCTTATTTAAAGACAAATTTTTTTATATCACCTTTAATATTACTTTGGCTATAGTTTAATTTCTTGTAATTGAATGAGTAGAGAAAATATAAGAGTAGAGAACATATAAAACTTGGATTCATGAGTTTTTTTAAATTCTTTACATAATTTTTTTAACCCCTGTTAATTTCAAAATCTTTCAGCCATACTTTCCTTTTTAAATATCTTTAATAGGATGCAGTACTACAAAGTTTTAACAGAATAAATTTTAGATACATTTTTCCCACAAAAGTAACAAATAGTAGTTATTTCTGCCCAAGTGGATGCCGACGATTCTATATATTATTGGCAATAAGATGTTTTTAATTCATCTGTGTCATTTCTTTACATTATCAACAATAATTACTGATTATTGATTAATAAATATTAATACAATATTGCAATTGTCTATAACTTATTTGTGGCATTATGGAGAGTAAATTTAAAATAAGAATTAGTATGTACGTACGTCAATCTGTTCCACGAACTTCGAACTTTAATTTCACTCTGTCATGAATTTTGTTGGGTATTAAGCCACTAGGTATGGAAAATATTAAGCTTCAGATCTTATGAATCTACTAGAAGTCAGTGTTTATATATGAACTAGATCATATCTGAACGAATGTGTTACGAGGGTTGCCTTTCATATTTCGGAAATGGACGATCCTGGTGCTGCCATCCGACGTCCCTATCGTAAAGTTCAACTTTTTGTCGGTATACGTACTCAGAACGTTTCGACGTACAGGCGCTATTTGTGTTGTTTACAGTGGCTTGACAAATTCATCTCGGCTAACAAATGGAATTGTCGTGAACATTTCCGTGCGATTATTTTTTACAACTTTCGACGTGGATTATCTCAACAACAGTGCATCGATGAACTTAATTCGACTTTTGGCGATGAAGCACCATCAAAAACCACTGTATATCGGTGGTATACGGAATTCAATCGTGGCCGTAGTTCGCTCAGTGACGAATTTCGTGAAGGTCGTCCAAAATCGGTTGTTGTTCCAGAAAACATTGATGCTGTGCGTGAACTGATATTGCAAGATCGTCCTGTGACTTATCGTGAGACTGAGACATCCTTGGGCATTAGTGGGACCAGCATACATTCAATATTGCATGAACATTTGGCCACCAAAAAAATTTGTTCACGTTGGATCCCGCATAATTTGACAATCGCTCAAAAAAAGGCTCGTGTCGATTGGTCGAAAGAAATGCTCAATAAATACAATCGCGGTGCTTCAAAACACGTCTTTGACATCGTAACAGGTGACGAATCATGGATCTATGTGTATGAACCTGAAAGTAAACAGCAGTCGACTGTATGGGTCTTTCAAGACGAGCCACATCCAACAAAAGTTGTTCGCGCACGAAGCACTTCAAGCAAATGGTCGCCTGTTTTTTCGGAAAAACCGGACATGTGGCAACTGTACCATTAGAACAACGTCGGACGGTCAATTCTGAATGGTACACAACCATTTGTTTGCCAGAAGTCTTCGGAGAAATAAGCGAAACCAACCGCCGAAGACGCATCATTCTCCACCACGACAATGAGAGCTCTCACACATCGGCTCAAACAAGAGACTTTATGAGAACTCAAAAAGTCGAATTGATGAGTCATCATCCGTACAGCCCTGATTTGGCACCCAATTACTTTTTTTATTCCCGCACATCAAAAATAAATTAAGAGGTCAACGTTTTTCGACACCTGAAGACGCGGTTCATGCGTTCAAAATGCATGTTTTGGAGGTACCTCAATCGGAGTGGAAAAAGTGCTTCGAAATTGGTTCAAGCGCATGCAAAAGTGTATTGATCTTCATGGAGAATATTTTGAAAAACAATAAAGCCATTTACAATGATTAATTTCTTTTTTTGTTCTCTATTCCCGAAATATAAAAGGCAACCCTCGTATGATGGCTTGTGTTTGTGACAAATGTCATGTTTTATAGTGCACTGTAAAGTATTTACCTCACATAGTGTCTGTGGGTGGCACAGACCTGTGACTAAGGCTTTACAATGAATATCTTGTATCCTATGTAGAGTCAATTCAC
Organism: Rhamnusium bicolor; assembly: GCA_029963845.1. NCBI lineage: Eukaryota > Metazoa > Arthropoda > Insecta > Coleoptera > Cerambycidae > Rhamnusium > Rhamnusium bicolor. The sequence continues at coordinate 1,616,221 of JANEYF010002186.1, read as the reverse complement.
AATGTAAAGAGGCCAGGGGTTCACTGTGACATAGAGGTGCAGTAATAGTTTTACTATTCAGGGGTTCACTGTGACATAGAGGTGCAGTAACAGTTTTACTATTCTGTCATTGTAAATCAGCTCAGTGATTGAAGTAGCTACGCATGCAGAACCGATATTTCAACAATTTATCACGCCCCTGACCTCTATATATTATAAACAGACTGTAACAGTACCTAAAACAGTATAACCAAAACTGACCTGAAATAATTTATACATTTCTTAATACCTTATAAAAAAAAAATGAAAGAATATAGCCTAATGCTTGAGTGCAAAATTCTACTCATAATTTTTATGCCATCCTTGGAGATGCAGAAGAGCAAACAGATCCTTCATTTTAGAAACAGAAACTGATCAGAGACAAAGAAACTTAGAAAGACTTGGATTTAAAGGATTAATAAATTAGAAGAACTAAATTTCAAAGATTACCTTCACTGAGTAAAGATATTACTGATTTCCAATGCTTTCTTCCAGTATTATAATTTCCTACCAATAAATTTGATACTATAAGCGTGTATTTTTAAAATATCACTTCTTTCTACAAAATTAATTATGACAGTAAGAAAAATGTAAATGTTCCAAGGGGTTTAATAAACACCATGTTCTAAACTTAAGAATGCTTGTTTACCTATTTTACATGATTAGAGATTTTGACCACATATATTTTGTCACGCATGCATGGAACTAGTATGAAAAATTTTGGATTTTGAATATTCACCAATTTAATTTTGCTGACACTCGATCCCAAAGTTTTAATTATTTGACATACTATTAGCCTTATTGTTCATACTGTGTGGATTAATACCCTATAACATATCAGAAAAAGAAATCTTGTCATATGACAAACATTTCTTTATCACTTTGTATTTGTCCTTGTTCTTTTTTCTTTTAGTTATTTTACATAGTTCCTAAAATGAGAGTATTGTGTAAACTGTTAAATATACAAGATTTTGTATATCTAAAAGTTTCATAACCCCTTCAACATGATTAATTTTGTTAACAACTATATTATATCACGAACAATAATACATATACGGTTTATTATACACTAAGGAACATCCTAATAAACCAAAGACAATGACGTAATTACCTTATTTTTAAAAATCTAAAATAATAAATATTAAATCTTTAAGTCCAGGCTTTTCAATCATGGGTTAACTAAACTCGTACTTTTCAAATTCGATTTACTTAAATTTCACAAATATATTTAAAGCAGTTATAGTTACAAATATTTCATGTGAGTTAACTTTTAGTTGGCATAGTTTGTATTTCAATTTTATAAATTTTGGTAAAAATATAGCACTGGTTAACCTTCAATTAGTAGCTAATTCGTGATTGAAAAATCGAGCCTAAGAGTTTTATTATTTTTCTCACAAATGACATTGAATAACAGTACCTACTATTTATTTTCGAGGATGAGATACTGACCTTTCTCTTCCCCTAAATCTTTTACTTAGTCGGCGGCCTGTGTCCTGTGTGCTAAGTGTGTATCTCTGAACATGTGGCCTGTTTACTCGTAATTCTCTCTCATCCACTTCTCGGGCTCTCTCTACTTTTGCCATGAACTTTGCAATGAGGTCCTTACAGTCCATGTTCTCTTCAGGTTCCCAGCTGTTGTCAGCAGTACCGTAACCTTTCCATGATACAAGGAATTCACGTTTACCATCTTTTCTATGGTGGACTTCCAAAATACGATCAACCTGCAGACAAGACACAAAATGTTTTACATTTTAATACTCAGCGAGAGTATACTTGATTACCTCAAAATCTTCATTTTCATCCCACTCCGGCGTTTTTACATCTTTTTTATCTTTTTTGATTTTCTTTGGCTTTATGCCCTTCTTTTTATTTTCTTTGAATACCTCAATAAGTCTATCGCAATCAAGAGTGTCTTCTGGTTCCCATGTGTCACTCTCTTCCTCGTACCCCTTCCATCTGATTAGATAATGGCGTACACCTTTAATCATCTTTTCATCAAGCACTGCTTCGACCTTAAAATGAGCAAACAGAATTAATTACTTTTTAAAATACTAATGAATAACTTTGAAAGCTGACCTCATATTGACTCTCATCGTCTTCGTCCTGGCCTTCGGAATCTTGAGCACCTTTGTCTTCTTTAGGTGTTGCTTTACGTCCTCTTTTAGATTTCTTTTTCTAAAAAAAAAAATAAAATAAAAATTGTTGACCATAAACACCAATAATTAAAAAAATTATATAATTTAGAAAATGCATGTTTGCATTTTAAAACCATTATTTATAAAGCTGTAAATTAATTCCTGTACAATAAACACATATTTTTTCTTTTAGGAGAAATATGAACATATCTCAGGCATATACCACGTCTGGTCTGGCCCACACTTGTAACTTATGATTGGGCAAACATATTTTTTTCCAATTTTGGTGGTGATATGAGATAAAACTTGTAATTATGTGATGTAAAATGCCAAGATGGCCGACTTCTGGTTCTGATGCAATTTACATGAAATTCGAATTTTTAAACGGGACCTGTATCTTTTTGCATATTTGGATCCCATTGCTCAAAATATGTATGGTCCAACTCTAAGATATTATTTCGATTTTCAAAAAATATATATTTTTCAATTTTGACTTTTAATCATAGAAGGCAGCGACTTGGTCAAAATAAAAATCAGTCTGAAAACACCTGTAAAACACAATTAAGATTAAACACAATTTTTTCTTAATTAAATCAACGATATTTGTTTTTTAATGAAAACTAATTTCTTTTAAATGGAACCCATGGGATATCTGGTTATATAATTATACCTTAATTGTCAAAAAAATTTTATGCGTAATGGCGACCTTCTCTTTAAAATAAATTTGCAATTAAAAATAGAAATGTTTTGATAATCAATAAAAAATTAATAATTAAAAAAATATATTTTTTGAAAATCAAAATAATATCTAACGGTTGGACTATGTATTTTCATCAGTGGGATTCAAATATGCAAAAAAAATACAGGCTGTCCCATTTAAAAATATGATTTTCATGTAAATTGCATCAAAACAGGAAGTCAACAGTTTTGGCTTTTTACATCACATAATTGGAAATTTTATCTCATCACCACTCCAAATTTGAAAGAAATCCATTCGCCCAAACAAGTTACTAGAGTGTCCCTATAGGGCGAGCCATAAGTTTCAGTTAATGATAATAAAGTAGATAAGAATAAAATAAAATAATGAAGTACTTTTTCCTGTTGATAGTGCCAAGTTCCTAGAAGATATCCTGGACTGTTAACTAAACTGGCCAACTAATATTAACCAGTTAGCTTCAAGATTAGTTCGTATAACTATGTATCGTGAATAATACCATTAGTTAGTCAACAAGCATGTTTGAATGCATACCTTGCTTTCATTCACCCTCACTTAAAATATGGAATATTATTTTGGGGAAACTCTGTAGAGGCCCCCAGAATACTTAAACTTCAAAAAGCATGCATTACAACTGTGTTTCACCTAAAATATAGACAATTCTGCAAATTTACTTCTACATCTCAAAACATACTAACCTTTCCATCATTGTCTATATATGAATGCGCCTGTTTTGCTAAAGGCAATTGTGATCTGGTCAGTGGTAAAGAACTAAAACGTGTATGATAAAAGATGAACTATATACCTATATCTCTGTCCTCCCAAACAAAGGCTAAAGTACAAACAGTGTTCCCAAACAAGTTACTTGAATTCCTATTATTAAATACCTTCCTTCAAGGGGGTGATAGAACAGAAAAATTGAGTTTTGTATATAAACATTTGCCTTAAATCAGTTCATAAACAACCCCTTAAAAGGAGTAAGTACAACATAGTTATTGGCCAATAAATTTGAAACGTCTTAAGTTGCAAAATTTAAATTCGGACCATTTATTAATTTCATAATGTTACACATTTTGTCAACTTTTTATCTAAATGACATGATTTGTTGGGGTAGTTACAGGGGAGCGAGGGTGAATTTTTGCTTTTTTTCATATTTTTTTAATATTTAAAATAGAAAAAGGCACTAGTGTGCACCTTTTTTATGCAGTTTGCATAAAAAGGGTGCTCTCCACAATATTTTCAACTGTTGTTTTGTAGAGCAATTTAAAATATCACTTTATGCGATGCAAGTAATTTAAGGACAAAAAAATTATTTTTTTTATTTACAATAAGTTTTTAATTAATATTACTTTTTTTATTTACAATAAGTTTCTAGTTAATATTATTTTAAGTTTGTGTCCCAAGTTCAAAAGATGATCAAGAATAAATAAATAAATTGGTTATTATTATTTGTTAAATACAAGCTTCATTGCGTAAAGCGATATTTTAAATTGCTCTGCAAAACAATAGTTGAAAACTTTGTGGAATTAATTTTGTAGATTATTGCATACCTGTATTGCAATATTAAAATACAAATAACTCCAAAATGATAACTCCTATCAAAATTTAGTACGAGCACCTTTCTTATGCAGTTTTTAACACTGGTACCTTTTTCCATTTTAAATGCCAAAAAAAAAAAAAAAAGAAAAAAATTATAGCGACAATTCAGCCTCACCAAATCATGATATTTAGATAAAAATTTGACAAAACCGGTAGCATTATGAAATTAATAAATGGTCCAAATTTAAAGTTTGCAACTTGGGACGTTTTGAATCTATTGGCAAATAACTTACCCCTTTAAGGGATTTAGCTCCCTTATGAACTGATTTAAGGCAAATGTTTATATACAAAACTATTTTTTTTTAGTTATATCGTCCCTTTGGAGGAAAGTACTTAATCATGGGACATCCTGTATAACAAGATATCCATTTAATAAACTTAAACAAGTTGTAAAAACGGGTTTTTTTTTTTAGTAAGAGGCTTTTTACACAACAGATTTTTTTTTCAACAAATATTACATATCACATCACCATTTGATTTTAATTTTAGTAATCAGTTTATTTCTTACAATTCTTTAATGTTGGATCGGGTAAGTTATCCCAAATTTAAGATGCTTTGTTTAATAATAATAATGATAATAATATCCTTTATTCACCTTATCAAGTTACACATAGTATAACTTACTAGACTAGTTAAATGATAATAAAGCAAAAATTAATAAAACATATAATAATAGATCCATATTAAGTACATTACATTAAAATACATTAAAACAACGACTGTAAACACTTATCTATAGAATAGAAGGCTTTACTCACTAAAAATTTTAATAAAGCATTTCTAAATGAATTAAAATTGTGAAATGGGCCAAACAGCTGAGTAAATTTGTTAAAACAATTAATGCCTTACACTTAGTCTAGAAAAGGGCATCCGAAGTTCATTACTGCTGCAAGTATGATAATTATGAACATCATTATTTTTTAAAAAGATATTTTCTTGTTTTTTTTTTATATTTGTTGATTAAAAATATATAGAGATGGTAAGGTTAAAATTGATAAAGTTATAAATATTTCTTTACGAGCTTGTGCAGGTAGACTAACCATACAACGTCCAATTTTCTTTTGTGCTATAAATACTTTAGAAGCATGTGAAGAGTTTCTCCAAAACATTAATCCATAAGATAAATTAGCTTGAACCATAGCAAAGTAAGCCAATTTCAATACATTAAGTGATAGTGATATGGTGGAGTTTAAGTATCTAATAATAATGCAGGATCTGATTCATTTCTTGGATAAATCATCAGTGTGCCTTTTCTATGTCATTTTGTGGTAATATGCAACTGTAAGGTCATAATTAAATTGACAAGCCACCACTATTTCATCAATTAGTTATTTTTCACACTGTAAAGGGAGTTGATGTAAAAAAACAGCACAAGTTTTTTGTCATTCATCATTTTCACACCCACCATCTTGCTTATCTTAAGAGATAGAAGGCAGGTATAAATTTGACAAAGTTTCAAAATTTTGAGCTTTCGCACTGTAAAGGAGTAAATTCAGTTGATGTAAAAAAACAGCACAAGTTTTTTGTCATTCATCATTTTCACACCCACCATTTTGCTTATCTTAAGAGATAGAAGGCAGGTATAAATTTGACAAAGTTTCAAAATTTTGAGCTCATTAATAATCTACATAAAAATATCAAATATCTTTTACTGAGAAAACAAAAAATTAGCTTTTCGTTTTTCGACCATAATTTTTTAAAACGTAAAGAAATTTTTTTAATTCTGTAAAAACATCCTGATCTGTCTGTGTACCTAGTAGTTTTACAGATACCAACATCATTTAATGAAAAGGAAAATTGTGACAAGCCTCAATATTTGCATTTATTTTTATTATTTTTACTTGATGCACTAGATGTGAAGATTTTGTACAAGAAAATGTCAGCATGTGTACAATTTTAATTGTACAACAAAATATTGTGCGACATGGTTGTTCATGAATAAGCCTGTTAAGTCAAATTTGTTTTAATTATTTTTATAAGTTGATTAAATAATTAATCTTCTCTACTTCTTAACAAAATATTTGTATTTGGTTGGCATATTTTCTGTGTTTAGGACTTAAGAAAAATGAAAATTTTAATTTTTAACAATGTTAATTATAAATTGGCGCAAAATTTAACCTATAAATCACTGTTAAAATTTTTCTGTTAGTAATATTAAGAAACAAAAACAAACAATTTATCCTAAATACCATATAGATCTAATATATAAAATTACAGGCAATACTGATGCGTACATATATTTTTTTTTTTATTAATAGAAAATATGATTATTTAGTTTGATAATATAACACGAAATATACATATTTCTTATTAATAAAAAAAACCGCATCAGTATTGCCTGTAACTTTTATATATTAAATCCATGTGGTATTTAAGATGAATTATTTTTTTATTTTTTGTTCTCGTCAATAGAAAAATATCAACAACAATTTAAAGTTCTATGTTGCTAATCCTGGCGATGAAGGCGTGCTGACGCAGCCTTATCAAAGTCTTACCTCATTATCATCATCTTCATCCTGGTTGTCTGAATCCTGAGCTTTTTTCGTCCTTGTGAGTGGACTTGCGTCTTCTTTTAGAAGTTTTCTTTTTCTACAAATAACACAACATGTAAAATTAATTAAGATTCCTATGAAACACCAACTACATACAAACAGAAGTTATATTTGAAACTTATGACTGGACTAGGTAAAATTTTGAATAATTCAACGGCATCGCGGAGAACGAACCCGTATTGCGTATTAAGTACACGTGAAACATACAAAGAGATATTGCATTGCTTGCATCAAGCAGGTAGGTAGTCTCGTGAGTCGATAATACTGAATAATAGTTATAACGTCAGGCAAAAAGAAACCTTTGCAGTTTGCGGGCTATATTTGTAAACATGGATGGTATGGATGTAGTGTGTACCATATTGCAAAGTAAACAAAAGCATTTAAATTATTTATTTATTTCAAAAAGAAATTCTATATATTTCATTTAAAATAAATGTTCGAAAATATTACTATGTTGCTGCAAATGGAAGTGAAGGCGTCTGATCAAATTTAAAATTCAACAATATGTTGATTTACATAACAACCCCATTATTTTTAGAAGATGCAGAGAGCATTTGATCGAACGTCTTTGCCTTTGTTTGCAGCCAAATGGTAAGTTGTCCAACATTAGTTGTAAACAAAATCTATGGAATTACTTTATTTTTTTAAATAAATTATATAAACGTTTTAATTGTTTTCATAGATGACTTTTAAAAATTATATTTGTGTTATTTTAAATTTAAATCCCAATATCTTGTTAAATATGAAAGATAATGGTAACATTATATATTGCTGAATTCAGAAAGAAATTTTCTTTAAATTGAGCTGAATACATATGGCATAAAATAAAAAAAGTTGAGGTAACTTCCGGTTCAACCGGAAGTGACAAAAATTTATGTGAAACGCATTTATATGTCCATTTCCTCATTAATATACGGGGTGTTAATTTTTTGTATTTTTCAGTTTTTCATGCATAACTTTTTTAATTGAGGTTCAAATTTCAAGTATAGCTTTGGAGCGTAAGTAAATAATTTTTTTTTTGCAACGATCTAGAAAGTTAACTGTTTTTGGTAAATTTTTTAGTGAAAAATACACCTTAACGGGTCTAGACCCGTAAAGTGGCATAAGGGATCGGTGAAGTCTTTACCATTCCCTTGCCAGTCTTGGTTGACAACAATAGGGTAGAAACCTAATTAAGCACTCTAGACAACAAGATGTGACAAATGTCAGTTGAATTTTATGAATTTTGTTTACAAAAGATTTCAAGTTAAAAAATGTTTTGAGAGTAGCAAAAACGGTTGCAGAAAAATATTGTATGCAACACACCCGGAAAGTGTCTTACTGTAAAGAATCACTTTCTGGTTTTGTTAAGTGCCTATTGTACTATTTATGAAAGAAATATTTTATTAATCAAATGTGCCACAATTATACGACGCAGAATATAGGCATTATTCCAATGGTTTTAAATACATTATTATGTAATTGTAATTTAAAGGATCTGAAAAATATATGCTTTAATAATTAATGTTCAGATGTTTTTGTAATTATTTTAGGATTTAAACAAGATGCTTGCATGTAATAATGTTTTATTCTTTTTGTTAAAATTAACTCTTTTCATATTTACTCCTACCATGTAATTGAAATTTATTTTCTGTAATATAAAAATAAAATATACACCCTACTTCTGAAAACACGAACATTAGATAAATTTAAGTCCTATAAATTTTACCTCTTTCTCATCTTCTTCATCTTCACCGGAATCTTGAGATTCATCTTCATCTTTCTTTGGGGCTTTACGAATAGCTTTAGTACGCTTCTTTTCCTATCAAATCAAAAATGAACGTCACACGAAGAGATAATTCAAATAACATTTATTTTCCATTTTTCACTGGTAGCATAAAAGTAGAAAATATTCTTTTATAGAAAATATGATGGTAAGATAAGATACATTTCTGTAAATGAATATTACACATATCTTGTTGTACAAAATATTTATTATTCTTGAGACTTTCAGTTTGAAAAATAAATTGAAATTAAACACTTACTAACTGTACTAAATAGTCTGCAATTAATTTTACTTCCTCAGCCCTCAAAGTGAGGAACTTATGTATTCATGAAAAAAATGTTGAAAATTTTTATTGCATTTCTGGACGAATCTCGACGATACACAAAATTTCAGACAGAAAAATGTTCTGTCTGTGTGTCTGTCTGGTTCGCGATAGTAGCTAGTTTTTGAGATAAAGCTTTCAAATTTGGTACACACATTCTAGACGTCAAGGAAGAGATCGAGTTGGTTGATGAACAAAATCGGTCCCATGTCTAAAAAAATATTAGTGACATTCCACCATTGCGACTTTTTTGAAACATCAAAATGTGACTTTTTTGAAATGTAAAAAAATGTGACTTTTTTTGAATACCACAAAAATTACTTTTATTATAAACTCCATCACATGTCGAGTTTTTCTACGGTGAGGTAATCCCCAAGTAATTGGTAGCGGTTTTTAATATTTAAAGCACCGACATTTGATATCTACTGGCTTGCAGCTTTCCAAAGACGGGACAATGTTAGAGGGGAGTGTTGTTTACTTAAGCATCATCTCGGCACATTTGAAATGTAATGAGAATATGTATGTAAATAAATGTTATATTGATGGAGTCTAACCAGAAATATAAGAAAGCTTACTATAATATGTAGATTAATGTTAATATACAGTACAAGCAATTTTTGTACATAAGTTAACACCTAAAGATCAACGAATTACATTTTTTTTTTTTATAATCTGTATTTGTACTTAATTAGGTATTTTAAAAACACAGTGAAAAATATTACATCAATCAGCACTCGTCAGTGTGTATATAATCCACACTGCTCAGTGTTGTTCGTTTCTATAATACTACTGTATTAGAAAAATAATGTAACAGTAAATTTTACATATTAACATGAATCGAATTTATGAAAATCATATGAAAATGTATGCTACAATATAGAAAAAATTAACGTGCGATTTAGAGCCGACACAAGAGAGGGTCTCTTGTTTCTACTTATATTAGTGTACATTTTTAACACAACAATTTGTATATTGGCACTTATACAAACTAAATCACGCATATATTTTTTTCAAATAATTTAGTTCATATACCACTTATATTGTGTAAAAAATTCACTGTAGACATTTACAATTTGCATTTCGTAATTTTACCATTTATTGTTTTTAATATGTAATTCAATATAAAATACACACAACATAATGAGAAATTTATTGTATTATTATTATCTAATAATTTTGTTTATATTTTATCATATTACAGAAAGGTAAACAAAAGGCATCAAAGTAAATAACAATAAAATATGTCTTCTATTATCAAACAATTTGATGATTACCAAACAATTATTTTTTTAATGCACTGTAAACTAATAAAAGAATATTGAGGATATATGAAAAATCTGATTTTGTATAAACAACTTAATAAAATGCACTACTTTTAGGTTATAAATATATATTTCAAAGAATAAAATATCTACATGTTAAAAAAAATACTTTTATATACATATTTTTCCCACCAGAAATACTACCGGATCCGACTCCATTATAGTAATCAAAATAAATCCTTAACTTAGTAATCCAAAAAATCAAATAACGAAATAAAATAATGGTGGTAAATATTTACCTCCTTTTGATCATCGTCATCTTCTTGGTCATCGGACTTTTCAGATTCTGCTGTAGCCTCTTCCTTTTTGGACGAAAATGAAACACTTTTTCTGCTCCCCTTTGAAGACTTTCTCTTCTTATCTTTTGGAGCTTCGTCTTCATCGTGATCTGATGTTTCTCCGTTTTGTTCCGACTTGCTATCAACATCAACACCATTAGAACTTTCTTCTTCCTTTTTTGAAACTTTTCTTCCACTTTTACGCTTCATTTTATAGCTTGTCAAAATTTTTGATGAAAATACCCGTGTTGCTTGTAGTATGACGCCACCAAACCAAGCCACCAAATCCAAACAACTTTACCAAAATAAAAAACAGAACTGTAACTAGGCAGATGCTGTAATGACAGTCTTTGGTGTCTTTTTTGATCTGACAGTTGGTAGTGATTTTGAAAATGTATAGGATTTTTGGAAATAATATAAATTTTATTGTAATGAATGGGGCAATTTTTAAAACAAGTATTTAAATGATTAAAGCAACTATGCCAAACAATTGCATTTTGTATTTAAAGCCATTACCATTTATATATATATTTTTTAAAGTAGAAAAAGAAAATTAAAAAAATATTTGGTTATATCTAAATTAAGCCATAAAAAGCATACGAAAGACTAACCTTGTTTTAATAAATAATGCTGTTAATATAAATAATAAACACTAATAATTTACTTTCAAAACCGTAATACAAAATGGCCATTAAAAACAAAATGGCCGTCTAAACTTTTGTTAAAAATTAAATAAAAAAAAATAATAATAAAAACCATATGTAATCCCCCTGGGTTAGAATTTTATTTTGAAAAAATCATAGTTCCACTCATACATAAAACATTATTTTTTTAAAAAATATGAATTAAATACAATGAAATATCTCCTCTGTGACGATGGCACAGATTTATATACACAGGCACAGAGTTATAAGAATTAATAAGTGAAATGCGATGCCTGTTAAAAATTTAAAAAACTGCCTTAAATGTATCATTTGCCAAGCGTAAAAGTGAAAAATGAGCATAATTAAAATATTTTGTAATTTTTCATACCTATTTTAATATTCATAGCTAATAGTCTGGAAAATAGTTTGTTTGTAAAAAGTGGAAAATTATTAACTAATACCACACTAACAAAAACTGGAACACTTTAGAGGCTAAACATACAAAAAACAAAGAAATTAATTAGTATCTGGACAGTTTTAAAAATATCTTGCTTAATACTATAGTAATTGCATATGTACAGGGTTATCCTATGAATAGGCCCACCCTTACATTTTGTTTATTTTTCGAATTAGAAAAAAAATTTCAAATAAAAGTTGTAGTTAATCAAAGATGAACTCTTTTAGAATCCCTGCAAAGAATATACAGGTGGTGCTATAAAATCGGGACAAACCAAACTTAAATTTTTTTCAATATAGGTACACCCTATATTTTTTTTACATTTTTGAAATCTGTGTTCTTTTGTGATTTCAGAGGTATAGATATGTTGTATCTTATCCTTTACTGTCTTTTATTTATTGCAAATTTTATACTACCAGCATCTGCCAGGGTTAACAGGTTAACCATGGATGAAAACGCTTAATTTGACACTCAGGCCTTACAGAATAATTTAATAAAAAAAGCAAACTATGTAATAATTATTATTATAACTACTATTATACATACTATACCAAATAAAATGTTACCTGTTGAAGAGTTCTTGTTATTTTTTATAAATCGTGAATATATCGTATCGCTCTGATAAAGTAAACATTTTCACATAATATGATACACAAAACCGTACAGCTTGATTTTTAAATGTATTAAATTATTTTGTAAGGCATACGTATCAAATTAATTGTTTTTCATCTATGGCAAACCTATGACAACCATGCTGGTAGTATAAAATTTGCAATAAATAAAAAACAGTAAAAGTAAAACATATCTATATATTTGAAATCACAAAAAAACACAGATTTCAAAAATGTAAAAAAATATAGGGTGTTCCATTTAAAAAAAATAATAATTTTGATTTGTCCTGCCTTTAGAGTACCACCTGTATATTTTTTGCAGAGATTGTAAAAGAGTTCATTTGATTCACTACAACTTTTATTTAAAATATTTTTTTTCTAACTAGAAAAATAAACAAAATATAGGGATGGGCCTTCTCGTTGGATAATCCTGAAGCTATCTACAACACACCTCTAATAATAATAAAATTTATTAAAGAAAAAAATAATACAAGTACAAATTATACAATATTGCACGTAGGTAATTATTTATGTTAAAAATCATTAATGAATGAATATTAAAATTGCTGAAACTAGCAGTTCTAAAAATTATTATCACGACAGCTTTGCAAACTCAATCCATACCACTTTTTTTAATGTACAACTTCTTTATAAGAAACAAAAATCTGACCTATACTCAAAAAAATTATGAAAACTACCTTATACCTCATTTCTTGTCCTACCCCATTGCTTTCAGGACAGTCTGTATCTATTCATGTTTAAATTATATTATGCTACTTTAAATTATTTGAAATAGGGAAAAAAGAACAGGATGAAGAACATGAGACGATTTTAATAGACTTATTAACATCCTGACGGAGTTTAACACATTGCTACTCCACCACTCAACCTGGACAGATACACATATATCAACTGCATTCCCTGCGACATTTACCAGATGCATCTGCTAAGACTAGAACTCGGGAGAGATAGACAATAGTTAGTCATATTCTGCTACACAACAATGTTCCCGCCAACTGTGCTACTGTCTCGGTATTTTAAAAACGTCACTATATATCCATGACCTAGCCCGAATTCGAACTTGGGACCCCTTTGTCTCAAGCCTAACTAGCCGAGCCGACAATTTAGTATATATTTTAAGTATATCAACTCCTTCAACGAAAGTATAGCAATTCACTTTTTGGGAGTTTTGATATACTATATGGACAACAGATCATTTTATATTTCAAAGTTACAATAAAAAAATCTAGTAGCAAAGAGAAACATATGCAACTCTAGCATTTTCAGAAATATGGGATTCATTACTTTGTTGAATTTATTATAACTTTTATACTATTTTCATTTTCTCAAACTGAGTTACTATATAGTCTTCGTTGAAGGAGTAAATATAATACAAAATAATAAGAAAATATTATTATTACAACTATTAATCTTGTCTGATTTATTTCATTTTCCATATTTTAAAAATTAAAATAATCATATTTTACTGTATAAAGAGATAAAACTATTTACTATGTAAAACAAAATCACAAAAAATGTTAATAGGGTGTACCACTTAAGATGTAAGTCCAAATAAAGCTTTATTGACACAAAAGAAAATTATACGAAAGTTGTTTTATATCGATCGGACTACAAATTATTGTATTCAAAAAGTTATACAGGACATTCAAATTTTTCATAGTCAAACAAAGTTTTTTTTTAATGGAATTTTCAAAAATATAAACATGGGATGAAATCTCAATGTCTCATGAAATATAGAGTGCTCAAAATTCCAAATTTATCCTTCAGATATCATAGCCAAAGTAACAGATTATTAAAAATACGAGAAAAATATCGAACAAATTTTGTTGTATGTCGACTGGAGTCTAAATTGACATATTTAAATAGTATAGAGTATGATCTGTTGATTTGGATACAGCATCTGAAGGGTAGATTTAGAATATTGAACACTCTGTATTTCATGAAACATTGATGTTTATATTTTTGAAAAGCATTTTTCTCAAGGATTTCGAAAATATAATATATAGGTTGTTCCATTTATAAAAATATATTTTTATTTGACCAGGGAGAATCGTAATATCCTGTATAAGTTTTGAATATATTAATTTGTAGTACGATTGATGTACAACTTTCGTGTAAAACTTTTTTTCTGTATCTAAAATAATAAGATTTTTTTTGGAATTACATTTTAAGTGGTATTCCGGTACAAATTAAACAAATTCAATAGATTGGAGTATAGCCATAAAAAAGCAGCATATGTTTCTCTCAGGCTACAAATTATAGTATTATTAACAGGTACAATATGAGAATTACTCTCATGCACTACTATTATAAATTAAGGAATTTTTATTAATGCATAACATTTTTTCATTACAATCTAATTGCTTATGAAATCGTTTCCTTGTTTTATTTATTGTTATGATAAAAGTCAGATTCAGTGCTTATTTCGCTTTAGTACTTGTAAGTGCTAAAAAAATATTAAAAAATATATAAAATGGACAGTGATGATGTCTAGGTGTTTGGGACACCACCAGAGTTAGTATAGTTTATCCAATGTCAGTTTAAAATATTACAAATTCAGGCAATGTTACGTGTATAATTAATGATTTTTAAAATATTGTCAAGGTATCAGTTCGGTTTCCGAGGAAAGAGCTCCACTGTACACCCCTTAACAATCATCGCATCTAACATACAGACAGCAAAACTTAGTGGTCAATGTAGTGTTGCCATCTTTGTTGACATCCATAAAGCTTTTGAGTGTCTGGCATCGGGGCATATTATACAAATTTATGGTAACCAACTGCCCCAGATATCTGCTTTTTCTCCTCAAAGACTACTTATGTGGAAGAACTGTTCAAGTTAAAATTAATGACCATTTATCACAAAACATTACAATCCACCAAGGTGTTCCACAAGGCTCTCCACTCTCGCCCTTGCTCTACAATATATATAACTTTAATTCAGAATCAGAATATTTAAACCTGAATTTGTATATTCTCCAATATGCTGATGATACTACACTCGTAAGCCATAACAAGAACATCTACAAGACAGCTGAGACACTTTAGCTACTGATGAACAGAACATTAACATGGTTCAACAAATGGCGAATGAAACCAAATCCCCTAAAATCTCAATACATCGTGTTTAACCATAATATATCCCCAAACACTAACTGTTGACAATAGCACAATATATTCTCAACCGGCAGTAAAATATCTTGGAGTCACAATAGACAATAAGCTTAATTTTAACAAACATGTCAAACTAATTAAGAAGTGTATTGCAAGAAGCAGACACTTCCGCAGCCTAACATATAGAAATCAAGGAATCAACAAAAACCGCTGCCCATATTTATAGTACAATCTGCCGTCCATTATTAGAATATAACCACCCACTATACCTTAATACAAGAAGACCAGTCATAAAAAGCCTAGAAATAGCAGAAACATCAACATTGCGATCCATTACCAAAATCAGACACCCCAGAAATCCTCTCCATAACCCTTTCAACAACCTTCTCTATGAGATTACGCAAATAACACCAATCAAACAAAGATTGCAATCCCTAACCACAAAATTTGCTAAGGAAATAAATAACATAGAAATAATACAACCCCTTTGCAAAACAAGATGAGAACAAGAATTACCTAGCAGAAGAAAATTTCCAGAGCTAACCCTATGGGAACACATCACCGCATTGAATAATATACAATGAAACAAATCTATTTTTTTTTTAAATACAGATATTTATACAGTAATGAAATAAAATGGTATGTAAATTATTTTAAACAGTTGTAACAGGCTGAAGGACCTCGGTCGATGGCCTTTTGGTGAAACCAATAAAATACTTTTATTATTAAAATATTGTAGGGCACGTATTGAAAAGCCTTGAAAGGTAAGTTACACACGCTTATGGATGGCATGTGTTCGAGGTTGGTTTACAAAGGAATGCCGTGCTCTTGTTTTTTATATTGTTTTAAACTGTGTTTAAATGTGACTTTAAATTTAATGTATTTTTTACTAAAAAAATTAATTTTTAATGTGAGTGAGTTTGTCTACGTGTATTTATTTACTTACTAAAATGTATATAAAAAAACCTGTACGCGAGTTACTTTCCCGGCTTAGGTCGGAAAGATAACTTTCTCGTACTGTTTTATGATGGTTGCTTGGCAACAGACTAAAATATTTTAGGATCTCAAATTGCGCTGACAAAGTAGAAATTCTTGAACAACCTCAGAAAAAATATTTTTCTGCATCTTTCTGGCTAGGAAATTTCACTATTGAATGAATAGCGCTATAAACTTCAGTTCTATATGATGCTAATTGGGATCATGTAACTATTTGCTATAATTTATGTTTTTTGTTACTCTTTGAAATCATAAACTGAAGATTATTTATTTTTATGTTTAATGAATAATGTTACTAAAATTTATACTATATTTTCATTTATACTAAATAAATATACAGTCATATGGCTCCAAGTACAAATTTTCCTATAATTCCTATAATTTTGGGTAAATTTAAGCCATTCTACATGCTTCATGTCAGGCAAATACACGATTACTTCCATACGTTCCACATATAAAAATGGAACCAAAGTGACTTTTCTAATGATTATAATCTTAAATTCGTTCCCTTGTAAAAACAGAAAATTATTACTTAGAACCATATAATTCTCATGTGACGATATTTTATTGATTTCTTATTTAATTAAGAGTGTAATTATTAATCAATTAATTTACTATTAATTAAAAATGGAAATTAATCTTTATTAATTTCCATTTTTCTAAAATCTGATGTTTTTAGGTTTTTCAAAATGTGATTGCCAAATGCATTTTTTTTTGTTTGTATCAAGAAATAACAGGTAAAATTTACAAAATAACTAAGGCATTTAATGTGTAACATTTGGATAAAATGGGGCGATTCCAATAATACGTACTGTACATTACACCTATATATCTTATTCCAGATCCATCTTTCTCATAATTGCAGAGGATCAACATAATTCCAAAACATCGATGTATGCAGCTGAGATGTTCCACTTTTATTTTATCAAAAATATGACTATACTTATCTGTTTTTTAAACAAAGAATAATAAAACTTGTATTTTGGAATATTTGTTTTATTTAAATAAATATCTTGTAAAAAAATTTATACTGCAATAAATAAAAAACTTTGAAGTAAAAATTATCACAATTAAATCCAACATTTTGTAAAAATCTTTTTGATATCATATTTGAACAATTATCCTGTCGCCATCTTGGACTGAATAATATCCAAGTTCTTTCATTTCGTCTTCTAACTCGATTATAATATCCGACTTTGACCCGCTAACATATTTTAACTTAGGTCTTTCATTTAATTTAAATAACTTTTGAATTAACATTACAAGCTTTTGAATTAAGATGGATGGGGGCAATCGCTTAGAAATATTTCTGCCTTCAAATTCTATATTTAAGTTAACAAGGGAGCTATTTAAAATATTTGTCTGGACTACTAATTCAGACTCTTCTGGTAAACCATATTCTAAAAAACAAAGTTGCTTAGTTTATTGCTCTTTAAAAATTACTTAATAGGTATTACTTTTTATTAACTCCAAATACCTATTGTGTTCAAGCAAAAACGGTTCTCTTTCTGCAGTATCTTTAACTTTTATCCATTCCAGGGCATACCTTTTTATATAGTCATATTCGGCACCTCTCCTTTCATCATCTTTTATTTGACGTCCATTGAAAAACTAAAATAAAATTGGATATTTGTATAAATTATTTAAAATAAAATATGTTTATTAAAATAAATAAATTTAAATTAAATAGAAAAACTATACTGTTTAATAGTATTGTACAATTTTGCACATTTCCACAAGAAAATTTTTTATTTTTTTTATTGATTATTAATATTTTGGATGAACTTTGAATTTAATGATTAGGTGACAAAGATGAATTAAAAGGGCAGGCAGTAACATAATACTAAGAATAAGAACTAAGAATTTTGTGCCGAGTTAGATCTATTAAAATCTTAATAACAAGAACTCAAAATATTAACCTAGAATAGAAAAATCATTTCTTTTATAAATAATTATCTCACTGAAAACATTCATAATCACACATAATATATCAGCGAAATTTGGACTAAAATTATTTTCACATTTCACCTGTTCCCATATATCTAAATACAGTTGAACTTCTATATCTCGAAATTCTCTGTAACTCGAATATGTTTTTTTGTACCCTTTATGTATACTTCGTTTTAAATGTATTTTTGTTAAATCAAATTTTCTCCAACTCGAACAGTTTTGGGGGGATTTAAGAGGTTCGAGTTAGAGAAGATCGACTATAATATATTTCTTTAAAGAACTTTAATCAAATAATGCATATTTTACATATATACTTAAATGGATTTCAAGAATTTAGTCAACACATAAACACTATTTATAGGTTGTATAGGGCAGGAGTGACTAGTAGTACATTTATTCACCATTCACCAGTGTTGGTAAGACCATATAAATGTCCTATGTATTCCTAGAATGGGCTGGAACCATTGATGCGAAGATAACACTAACGTAGTTTTTCACGAAACACCAAAACACTATATACCGCACTCCGAGTGACGTATATAGTGTTTTGGTGTTTCGTGGAAAACTATGTCAATGTTATCAGTACCAATTACGTACTTTACTATATTTACTATACAATAATTCACTACATACTGCATTTACTACGTAGTAAATGTAGTAAATGTAGAAAATGTAGTAAACACAATTTTTAAGCGTCACTTTCCCATCCCTGCCACAAGTACATAACCGCAAAGTCATAAAATGGAGGAATTAAATTGAATATCTAAGAAAAAGAAAACATGGATTACCTACTTTGTTTTGCTCTAGTTTTATGCAATACCTAAAGTACCCCGTTTCACCAATTCAAGAATGTGTTAAAAGTATTGATCAATAAAGTTATCTATTTGTGGTGAATTTTTAATAATTTATATAAAATTTATGGTTCAATTAAATTTTCATTATTATTTTTTACCTTTAAATTCCCTATACGAGCAATTACAAGTTGTTCTCTTGTAGCAACATTTTCTGCTTCCAATACTGGATTTTTCATAAATCTAAGATATTCTAACTTTTGAAGTTTATTTAGTTCTCCTATTGAACACCACTAAAAAACAAATTAAAATAAAAAGGAATCTTTACATTAAAATATTCTTACCCCTTTTATTAAATTGTTGTTAATATTAAGTTTATTGAGGTTCGAAAAATCATCTACTGGTAGTGAATTTGATTCAAAATAAATATTTTCTAAAGCTGTATTTTCTAAAATCATATGTTCCAGACTGGTTACTACGTGTAATTTATTAATCTCTGACCACTGTCTAATATAATTTCCTTCTAAATCTAGAACCTTCAATTTTTTCAAGTTATGATGTTTTGGTGTTGATAAATCTGTAATATTATTGTATGGTACTCTGAGTTCCTCTATATTTGGAAACACTTTTGATAGTTTATTAACATCTTCCCAGTTTATTTTCATATATCCGCAGATTAACACGGTTATATGTGGAAAAACCAGATCCTCACAATTTTCAGGAAATGTTAAAATATTTTCACTAAAAAATGAGAAGAATAAAGCCAAATAACAAAAAATAAACGCAATCCTTACCTAATATTTATCCAATGGAGGTATTTTAGCTGACAGCAAATATTGAAAATTTCTTTCCAGGATGATATTAAATTTTTAGAAATGTCTATTTCTCTAATGTTTGGACATAAACTATTCAATTCATAAGGTGCACCAGTATTGCTAACATTTTGTAGTCGAACATTTACAATTTCTAGTGAATGAAAATTGCTAAAAGGTACTTTTTTTTATGAAAATAGTAAAATATTATTAATTCCTACCTTTGTTTATCTGTAATCTTATCAAATCCGACTAATTCAAGAAATGGTGCATTAATGGATTGCTGAAACATAAGTAGTTGCTGCTCCTTAATTTTGGCTGAAAATTCGTCTTCTCTTTCCCCATATCTTGTTTTTTTATCGCTTTTATTATAGACTGACCAAAATTAACTTTTTCTTTTCTTAAAAACGATCCAGATTTGGGATGTCTAAACAAAACAAATTATTATTAATAAATAATCGTACAGACATAGTAAATACACACTGGGTTTGGAAATAATGAATTCCATTAACTGTCCCGTTGTGTTTTCCTCTTTCTACATCGTCCCAATCAATGCCTAGCCATACCCCCGGATGTCCTTCTACAGGACCAATATATTTTATTGTACCAAAATGACCACAACATTCTATTCTACTTCCTATATTATAGTCAGATATAGTTGATTCAGCCACCATTTCCGAACTAGTTGTCCTAAAAAAAATATATTGTGTTTATTTATATCTTTAACACCTGTCTAAGGTTATGTCAGTTTTTTGGATATCAGCGGCTAATACCTAACAAAGGTATTACTAAATAAAGTTTTTTTTTATATAAATATTAACTTACCCTTTTGAAATCATACAAAAATTCTCAAATATTTACTTATTTACTATTTACAAAAATAATGACAGAAGGCATGACATTTCACTTTTTAAAAAGGGTAACCAACTAAAATTTAAAGGGACATCTGTAGTATTTTATTTGCACCGATGCATGGTCAGTTCACTTGATCACATTTGATCTGGTTAGAAGTGACCTGCAAGAGTCGCAAATAAAACGTGCAGCAGCCTCGGATATCGGGCGCGCATGCGAATTTGGGAGGCACACGTTTATTTTATATGTTTATGTTTTATCGGTTTTACCAGAGGCGTATATAAGTGTAATATGCATCACTGGTTTTACATAGGTTTTTAAAAAAATTCTATAAAAATTCCTAAAAAAAAAGAGAACAGATGATCCAGAAACCAACTTGTCATTTTCCTTTCCTAAGACCTCGATTATTTTTATGTTATGAAATATAGTAATTATAAAATGATATTTGTTTATGAAAAATATGCAAATTTATTGTTGCGACATGAAAACCTGTTTATACGGTCAACCGTTTGCTGTTTTTCTTACCCCACTACATTACTGATCTAAAGATCACATGTGATTCTTTCATCTAGGGTGGAGCAGCATCTGCAAGGGGGGAACTGACTTGGTCACTTTTGATTTTAGATCAGTTGTAAATAAAACGTGTAAATAGCTTACTTAATTGATCTAGATCAAAAGTGACCCTGATCCACAGTGCAAATAAAATACTAAAATCATTAACGTTGAAGAAGAAGAATGTATTGACTTTTAACAGAAGACAGTCTGCCACAGTCAGTAGTCCATATACTTAAGTTAATAAGTATATGCAGTAGTCAGTGGCATTGAAAGTTTTAATTTTTTGAATGAAATTGGAGTTAACCTTATTTTTGTACCAAATTATGAACGTTATTAAATAAAAAATATTAATATTTTCTGTTAATAATTAAAATAGTACCAAAATGAGGTAAAATTAGTAATACAAATTATGTAGAATACTGTCAGTTAAGTACATTATTTTTCAGGTTAAGTGTGGACGGTTTAATTGTATATTTCCCCTATGATTACATATATCCTGAACAGTATTCATATATGTGTGAATTAAAAAAAGCACTAGATGCGAAAGTGAGTAAAATATTAATAGTACCATTTAAGCCTTTATTACCAATTTATTATTTTTAGGGTCATTGTTTATTGGAAATGCCTTCCGGAACTGGTAAAACGACAACTTTACTCTCTCTGATTGTTGCTTATATGTTAGAAAATCCTCATGTAAGAAAATTGATTTATTGTTCTAGAACAGTACCTGAGATTGAAAAAGTCATGGAGGAATTAAAAAAGCTTCTTAATTATTATGAAAAACTAGATGGAGATTATCCTAATATGACGGGTATAGTGTTATCGTCTAGAAAAAAATCTTTGTATACATCCAGAGGTAAATTATATAAATTATTTAAATTTTAATTGCAGTACTTTATCATTTTAATTGGTCAAGTAGCTCAACTTTTACATGTTCATATTTAGACCACAAAGTTATGGGTTTGACTGACTGGGTATTAAATGGTAAAATAATGTGATGTCACATTGACTGTCATCTTGGTCTATAAAACCGAGAATTTACTTGTCTGTGATACCAAGTTGGTCTATAAGACTGAGTATCATATTTACCCAGTAGAGCAATCTCGGTCTATAAGACTGAGTCACATATTCGGGATCCTGATGCCAGCTACGTGGTTTGGCATACTTTTACCTATATGAACAGACCGAGGTGGCATACTAAGTGGTCTGAAACTCGTTTCTGGGAAAAAAAATTAAATTCAAAAATTCAGCTCTGAAAATGTATAATGAACATTTTAATGAATGCGTATACAATGAGTTATTTCATTTATTTCTCACCTAGTGTAAAATGTGTCCTAACCCATATGGCAGCCAATGTGTTTGTACCTGGATAGTCATTAATTAGCCTTTAAGAGGGCCATGAAAAGATCTAATCTCATAACACTTCTTAGATGGCAGCACAATGCCCTTTTCCTTTGTCCTCCTAGCATTTGAGAATATAATTTTGGATGACAAATCTACATAACATTTAACAACATCACTGTCTAATATAACTTCCCGTCAGTAGGTGGCGCAACGTAAATGTAAATAGTAGCCAGTAGCCAAAAACTACATATTCTGTAAAATTTACATGACACACAAATCATTGGCAAAGGATTAACTTTTGATAAAAATAATGTTTTTGTGTCAATTATGTTTAAAAAATTATCACCTTTCTACCTAGTTTTAGATAGCTTTTTTTTTTCATTAAGAATAACAAGCCCTGTTATTTTTTTTGTTTTTTATTAAAAATGTTGGCTATTCGGGAAAATTAAACAAATGAATAACTTGGTGAAGCTACAAAATTCACAGATATGTAAAAGTGATGACAGAAAATATATGGATAAAAGTATCAACTCTACCAGTGACGTCTGGTGGATTTAGGTTGTACAGGGTTATTCATTATAAATTGCCGGCCCCCCCCTTATAATCGTTATTATTGCCTATAGAAAAAAAAGTTTTAAATAAAAGTTGTGTGGTTATAACTGAATTTTGTTAAATGCTATCAAAAGTACAGTAGCGTGCAGATTTCAGGGGATATAAAAAATATTTTTTTTGGGATACCCTGTATATTATTAAATTTTTGGAATGATCCTTTGTTCCTGATTTTAAAAATACCATATGTTACCCCTACCATATACCGTTTTTGAGTTTTAAACGTCGAATAACTTAGTTAAACTAGTTACTGTAAATATGGAAAAGTTAACAAGTGAGCTATGAAAATGACAACTATTATGTTTGACCAGTGACATTTCTTTAATGAAATAATCAAAATGGTTTACAGTGAGGTAGAAAAAACCAAATATTTATACAAAATAGATAACAAAGATTTATTTAGGAAATTTAAATATAAATAAATAATAACTCATAAAAGATGTTTGATGTGTCCACCATTATTGTCAATGCATAATTGATAATGTCTTTTTATATTTATAATTGCACCGGAAATGGCTTCATTATTTACATTCAGATTGTTTATTTCTAGTCGAATCCTGTCTTTAATGACCTGAATACTATTATTATTATTATTATTTCGGTTTCCCGATGCCGGTCAGTCCTCCCGTGGCCTCCGACGCCTTACGGGAGTCGCGCCGGCGCGTCAACTACAGCCACTCCCCACATCCCGCAGGGTTAGTGACTGTAGATACCAGAATCGTGTGCCCTAAGCAGACAAAGAGAACCCAGAATGACCGTCTTCTGCATTTGGCCTGCCAGCCACTCGGCTGATTTTTGGCAGGCCGGTATGATCTTCAGTTCCGAGAGCAGCGTAGGCTTTATCCCTCCGAGTACACCGATTATTAAGACGACCATTTTGACCGAGTAGCCTGGGTACAGCACTTGGAGCTCATACCGGAGATCGCGATATTTGGTCCGTTTCTCCTCCTCCTTCAAGGTGATGTTTTTTCCGCAGGTGCCGAGAACTCGATGACATACATCACCTTGAGTTGATGGTCGAGGAGAACTATGTCAGGTATGTTGGCTTGGATTAGCCTGACAGTCGGGAACGAGTAGTTCCAGTAAATCAGGCATTTCTCGTTCTCGACAACGGACTCAATATCTCTGGGGACGTAAGGCAGCACTGGTGTCTAGTCTACCCCGTACGAGTGCCTCAGATGATAGTATAGCACTCGTAAAGCCGCATTATGTCGGTAGATGTATGCCGAAATCGCGTATATGGGGCATGCAGATAGTAAATGCATGAGCGATTCTGGCGCCTGATGGCAGGTCCTGCAGTTGATATCAGGAACCTATACACGCCACACGCGGCTACGGTAGACCAAGGTGTTGATAACACCATCTTGGCAGGCCATAATGAATCCTTCGGTCTCTAAATTAAGCCCGGCTGACCTTAAAAAGGCGAATGTCAGCCTGGTTGATAAACCCAGCGTTTCTGTGTTCTTATAGAAGACACCATGCTGGGGTTTATCGACATGCTGCCGAAACAGATTTTCCTGTTTGGCAGCTCTAATTCGGGCTTTCAGACGATTTGGCTGAAGTTAGGTGACTGACTGTACATCAGCACCTTGCCGGCCTCCTCGCCTGATATCAAATGCGAGACCGAGTTCATCTGCGGCTCTTTTTGCTACCTTAAACAATCCTGCTCCCACTCCTACAGTTTTGTGATGTTTCACAAACCGCAAGAGGGGATCTGAGCTCCTGAGGATGTTACATGCCATACTCAGTACTACTCTGCCATGCGTACACTCCAGGCTCAAGAGTCCTCGGCCCCCCCGTTGACGTGGGAGGTACACACGAGGAACGGATGCCTTAGACGAACAAGCGTCAATTGGTATTTTTTCACATATGAGTTGTTCACAATGTTCACATTATGATGGACCGATGTGTATGCATTAAATCTGTTTATTGTGATGAATAAAGACAATATACTTATACAGACTTTTTTTTAATACATTTGCATTTGCAATTTTGATAACCAAAATCTGTTTTATATGATTACAAATTTGTTAAAAAGATAGTATTTTTAGAAAAATAAAGAAATAATTATTGGTTATTACATAACCATCCTTTTAAACCTAACATGATAATAATAATAAAAACCTATGGTTCTTTATAGTTTATACTGTCATTCTTATCTGAATGCGCCAGTACTAAAGTTTTAGGTAGATAGTTAATAGTTAAGTTAGTATCTACGATAAAATATATTGGAAGTGTTGTATTTGGTTCACTACCTACCTAAAACTTTTATACTAGTGCATTCAGATAAAAATAACATATAAAAACTATAGATTGTTATGTTAGGTTTGAAAGGACACTTATGTAATAATTATTTCATTATTTCTTTCTAGATATAAACATGAAGCAAATAAAATGCCAGAATAAGAAAAAAGAACTGTTCCAACATAAAATATGTTATTTAAACAAACTGATTTGACAAATTTTTAAATTAAGTTTTAATCCTGATGCACAAAAAATATGACCGTCTGAAATAAGCTCACCTGAAGGATAAACAGTTTGTTTTTCAAATACCTTTTTTTTTGGTTTCTGATATTTTACTCTACATTTCAATTCCATAAGTTACCTTATGACTCGTGTTCGATAAATTTTATTTACAGTTTTTTTCAGACAGCATAGAGGCTTTAGAAAATCCACCCTGTAAATCTGTATCTTGAAAATTCCCCATGTTATACAAAATAATATTCAAAGGTTGGATAAAGTGGCAGCGATCATGCCACAGACTTTATTAAAACATTTAAAAAAATGTGATTTATCCCATATTAAGTTTTTGTTGTCATTATTAACAATCGATATTTTTTTGCACTATTGCACTATTGAACTATAAAAAAATTGATTATGGCGCCCATAAGAAAAAAATAAGGTTAGTGGCATTAACTCAAAAACAAATGACGATAGAAATTTTTTTGTATCAACGAAAGCACCTTAAAAAAGTGTCCTAACAATGTATGCATTAAAATATCACCAGTCATCAAATTAGGCAGATACGGGAAGTTTTTTAAAATGCACCTTTACAGTTTTTTGAAAATATCTGGAAAACGGACAGAGCTAGGCCAAATTTAAAAATGGCATCGAAACGGTCATAAAATTCTGCAAAAATGTCCCCATTTAACCATTTCTCTATCTCTAATAATAACCGAGATAACAATGCATGCACCCCCAATTTGGGACACAGTGTATAGTTTGTAAAGTTTCTGATATTTTAGAAAAGTGTTCCGAGACTTTTCTAAAGTACCTGTAGGAAAATTTACAAACTTATATCAATGTCACCTATCTCTTTCTCCTTCAATAATAGGGGAGGACTTTTAAAGGAGAAGGCGCTAAGTGACGTTTGATGGGGGTTATAGGGGGTCATCATTGTATGAGGTTTACCCTGTAAGATATATATAAACTAGAGGCGCACTATCATATACCAAAACTATAGAATGCGTGTGGTCCCAATAAGTCGTCTGCGTACTAAGTTATAAATAATACTGTATATATTTGATTTGAGTAGGTGATGCTTATTAAATTGCTCACCTAATTATTTTAAAATTAATGAGAAATTTACACTTTTTTTCTTCAAAAATTATATCTGAGATGGAGTTAAGCAAATTTATTATTTTTAATTTTTCATTAATTAATAATTTAATTAGGTTGTTCCAAGACCAGAGAAATCATGAATTCGGCATCTATGACTAAATTTATAATGTGCATGAGTATAGGGGCGGGAATTTGGTTTAATTCTTGTTAAATATTTTTCGCACAACTCCACTCTTGTGCTCATTTAGTTTGTGTGAGCATGTGTGTATATAAAATGTCATTAGGGGGACTATGACCCCAGCCTTTTAGAGATTAAAATATATAATAATTGTAATTTTCTTAGTGAAATTCAAAAATGGAGATAAGTTAGTTGTCAAGTTGTCAGAGACTAGTTACATGTACACCAGCTGTCAAAAGTAGCTACAAATGCAAACATGTTGCTCACCATCATGAAGTTAAAAGTTGAAGGTATCGGGAAGTAGCGGCTTATTAAGTATTTATATTTCAGTAACATTGTTGGCATCAAATATATGCAGATAAAACCACGTAGAGGTGAACATGGTCACGCATCAGATGTGCAGAACCGCGCTCACCGATTCGCGACTGTGTATCCCCCTCCGCTGCCACTGATCAAAAGTAAATTGCGCATACCAATGGTCGTGTTTCTATCTTAGTGGTTTTATCTGTATAGTGCAGAAATTGAATACCAGTGCGTAACTCATTGCAATTTAAAATGACCAGCAGTAATTTATACACATTTTCAAAGAACCCACTAACCACGGTAATATACAATATGGTCCAAGAAGTTTGAAACAAACGGAAAACTTTTTCATTAATAATTTCCATTTATTAATACTTATACTGCCCTATTTATTCCATAATGTGCAAACATTGCAAAACTCAATCCACTCGTCTTTTATAGGTCTGTACAGTGTAAAAAATAGTTTGCCAATTATTACATAGCCAATGGAAACTCTTGTGAAATAAAATCGTTGCCTCTTTTCTCCAAAAAATTCATTTGGGCAAATAATCACCACTGAAATTGTAATAAACTGTTATATGTTTTTTTGGTAGATGTTGAATTGAAAATATTTCGAGAGAATAATAGTCCTCAATTTAGTTCTGGACCAAAAAGCAAAAAAGACGAAATTTTAATTTTTTCGAATTAGTCAAACCAAATTTTATATTTGAGCATAACTTGGAAATAGAAACAATTTTTATAAAATCAAATTTTTTAGTATCTTATGAAGGTTAGTTTACTCTTGAGTCAATTTCAAATAATTTGATTTTTTTGATACAAGCATCCGAACTAATACAAATTACCACCAACTTATCTCAAAAAATAATTTTTTCTGAGAAATCGTTAATGAAAAAGTTTTCCATTTGTTTCAAACTTTTTGGACCACATTGTAGAATGAAGATGTTTAGGTCTACAGACAGTGACCCTGAAGCCGACCCGATATTTTCGACCCTTAGAGTCTGTAAAGATCCGGTCCGTATTCCAGTGGCGACTCGTAGGTTCAGAAATAGGTGAAGCGTCTTTCAGATCTATATTCAAAAGAATGCGAACTGAGCTCATAGATGTGGCTGAGCTGCGGGGAGTTGGAGAACGGTAGTCGAAATCTTTCTTGAAGTTCGAGGTGATTGTGTTTTTTAAACATTTGAAATTTTTATATCTCCATACTAGAACCTTAAAAACCGATCATTTGTAAGACGCGTTTTCAATATATGTATAATGTATACATTGTGTCCCAGATTGTATTTTTTTGCCTATGAGTACGTAATTTTAGAAGTTTGCCGATAGTTTGAAAAATTGGTGTACTAGAAAAACCTGTTTGAGAGTGCGATGAGCGGAGGAGACTGTTTTTTAAAAGGGGGGGGGGGTGATAAAAAAATAGGAAAATATTTTATTACATTTGAAGTCAGAATTTGGTGTAAAGTTAAACAATGAATAACAACAATGCTTGTGGGGTTACTTCTCATATTTTGCCTGCAAGCTATTTAAATGTCCGAATATTACACACGCGCCGTCATAACATTGAGTGATCAATTTGGATTTATAATTGTATCTTTCCAAAGAAAGGTGGGCAAAATTAAAGAATGTTTTAGCTATACGATTTGCACTGTCATGAAAGCCAAAAAAAAACCGTTCCACTAATTTTGCACTAAAATTAACTGTATCTAAGAATAATTAGAGCCTTGCAGTTTCCTGAATACAATCAGAAATACAAGTTCGTTTTGTATTATTATAGATCCTTCAGAAATTACGGTTTTAATTTTTTTCATACTAATTGCGTATATCTATCTACTACTATAGGGCTCATTTTCACTAAAATTTTTAATATATTTTTTTAAAGTTTCCGCGGTTAAAGGAATTAATGTTCTCTCCTGTTTTCCGAAATACAGCACAGTGTCAATTGGCACTCCATAAATCGTCTATTTAACGGCCCTTTTCATTAAATTTTACAATATACAACATATAGGTACTAGTTTCCTTTAATACAACGGCACTTGCATTCGCATTTTTCATAATCTGTTCACAACACTAGGTGTTCTAAAAACCCTTCATACTTGTGGAGTCCGAGTAACACTGAAAAATTCGCCAAAACCAATTTATTCCATACAGAATTTTTGTTACGAGAATACTCGTACACGACCAATAAAATAATTTTTATAAATAATGAATTAATAACTACCGTATAACCACTGTTTTGTGTATAGTTAATATCGGCGTGGGTCACTTTAATACACAACACTTCTTTTTTGTACTAATTTTTAAACTTTGAAATAGTGTTTCAAGTAAAATACATATAATATCAGTTAAAGGCAGAGATCTTAAATCTGGTTAAAGGGAATCATTTTATATTTTATTTTATGTTGCCACACAATTCGTGTGGGTGGGGATAAGATTACGTCGGCGTGGGGCGTTACGTTGTCATGGCAACCACACAGGTGACTTCAGAACTTATTGGGTGCAGTGATATTCAATAATTTAATCTTTTAGTAGTCGGCGGAAAGGAAACGCCCGGGGACCGGAGCGTTGCATTACATGTAATAATTATATTATTAGATTTTAAATTAATTTTGATGAACTGGTATTAATAAAATAGTGTTCATATTTTTCTTTATTTTTAAGTAATATCTGATAGTTTTTTTGGGGATTTCCTTCAGATATAACTAATTTTATTATTTTTTTCTAAAGTTTCGGTTTATTACACCATCATCAGAGAACTACAATTAATATAATATTTTAAAAACATAGTTTTGGTTATTTTAAATTACATTATTTACTTACACTCTTAATTATTAGGTATTTGTTTTAAATTTTGTTACATGTTTGGTGTTATTGGATTGTATGTTTTAACACAACTGAGATATTTTAACATGGTGTGTTGCCTCTTAAAGTTTTGTTTATGTTATAGAGATAACGTTGGAAATGTATAAGTACATATAATTTACTGTGTGTGTTTTGCTTAAGTAGTGAGTATATAATAAGATATTTTATTTCAAGAATTATTATTTTGTATCGGTAAGATGTAAAAATTGATTTCATGTTGTAACGCACCCCAATCATTTAATTAAGTTAAAATAGGTTTCGCTTAAATTTTCTATATCAGTGCGATTATTTATGGCGTTGGTATGTCTATTTATTTACAGCATTTCATGTATGTTTCTTCGGTTATAGTTAGGTTCTTTTTTTAATATTTGTATGTTGTTAAAATTAAATGGGTAATTTTGTTCTATGGCGTGTTTGGCGAGTGCTGTCGTGTTTTGGTTTTGAGTTTTTATGCTATATTTGTGCGTATATACTCTTTTATGTAGATATTATTTTGATTGGCCTATATAAGTACCATATCATCCTGCTCTTGATGTTGAATTAACTCTCAGAACTAAACATGCCACTAATTCATCAAATTTAAATTATGTTAACATGTCATATAACTTTCGTCATGCTGATTTCATCTCATTTTATGAAAATATAAGAACGATTAACTGGTCACCTCTTGCGAATTACATAGATGAGGATGATGCTTGCAACTTCTTATATAATAATCTATATGATATTATGGATGTCTGTGTTCCCAAATCAAAGCCTCATAACAGCAAATATCCTCAATGGTTTACTAATAATATTATAAAGGATATAAAACAGAAATATAAAATACTCCGGCAATATAAAAATACAGGAAACAGCCAACTACATGAAGAATTTAAATTGTTAAGATCAAAAATAAAGACGGACATTAAAAGCAGTCATACATATTTTTTATTAAAAATTGAAGATGGTATCAAGGATAACCATAGAGTCCCTGCCTCAATGAATTATTATGAACAAGAGCTATCTGATGGTCAGTTAATTGCTGACGCATTTGCGTCACATTTTCAATCATCATAGCTCCCTTGTCAGGACACAAATATCAATAGTGATGATCTTAAAACCAATGATACTCTTGTAATAAAAAATATATCTGAAGAGCAAGTTATGTCATGTATTCGCCAGCTAAAACCAAAGATGACTATGGGACCTGATAACATTCCTGCCTTTATGTTTAAAGACTGTGCTTTAGCTCTTGCTCACCCGCTAACCACTATATTTAATTTAATTTTAAAAACGTCCAAATTTCCAAGCATATGGAAAGTTTCACGACTCTATCCCGTTTTTAAAAATTGGAGCAGGGATGATGTTTGTAACTATCGCCCTATTGTCATTTTATGCAATTTTTGTAAGGTCTTGGAAATTCTTTTACACTGTTATATGTATGATCATGTAAAAAATATAATTGATGTAAATCAACATCGATTCATGAATGCTAGGTCAACTACAACTAATTCGGTCTGTATAACGCAATATATTTCAGACATTTTAGATAGTCAAGGACAAGTTGATGTTGTTTATACGGATTTCTCCAAGGCCTTTGATCGCCTAGACCATTCAATTTTAATAAATCGCTTAGACCAATATGGAATATCGTCAGATGTCATAAATCTACTTAGTTCGTATCTCTCCAAGACAGTACAATATGTGCAATATCATGGTTATAAGTCTAACATATAGATGTACTGTCAGGAATCCCACAAGGTTCCATTCTTGGTCTCCTTCTATTTAATATATTTATAGATGACATAACATCCTCTCTGAAAATTGTCTTTCTAATATATGCTGACGACATGAAATTATATTCTAAAATCGACTCATATGATGACTGCGTTCGGTTACAGGATGTATTAAATCAAGTTAATGATTGGTGTTTTGCCAATAATCTACCTCTTAACATTAAGAAATGCAATGTGATGTCGTTCAGTAGGCAATTAAATCCTCTAGCTTTTGCTTATCAAATAGACAATGTATTCTTGGCTTGTCCCTGCTTTATAAAAGATCTGGGAATTATATTTGATAGTAAACTGTCTTTTAATGAGCATGTTAATGTAACTCCAAAAGTAGCCTATAAAAATCTTGGATTTGTAATAAGAAATAGTAAAGATTTTGCTGACCCTAGCACAGTGATACTCCTGTATAACGCATTCATAAGATCACGCCCGGAATATGCGTCCAGGTAACATCAAGTGAAATAATAATATGATCTCTGGGAACTGTTTGGTTTTTTATAAATTCACAAAATTGCCATGAGTCTTTAACAAAAGATTCAGTTTTTTCTAAAACGTTACTTAGTATGTTAGATAAAAAACCGTGAAAGATTATATGTGGGACTATTTATATTGCTTACTATTGGTTTTAATGGAATATTTCCTTTATGCAGTTTTGGTAGGTCGTATATGAAGGGAGCATGACCATTGTGACAAATAAGTTTATTTTTTTGTTGTTCACTAATTAGGTTTTTTCTGAGCCATGACTTAATGAGGTTATTAAGTTTATTTTGAATTTTTTTATGTTGGGTTGTGATTGTTCTTCTGTTTTCTGTTGTTTCGTCATTAAGCATATTATTCATTTTTCTGTCATACTCTGTTTTATACATAATTACTGTTTTATTACATTTGTCGGCTGTTAGTATAAAAATATTTGAATTTTCTGTTAAAAATTTTTAACAGAAAATGCAAATATGTTTATACTCACAGCCGACAAATGTAATAAAACAGTAATTATGTATAAAATTTAAGCAAAACCTATTTTAACTTAATTAAATGATTGGGGTACATTACAACATGAAATCAATTTTTACATCTTACCGAGACTAAATAATAATTCTTGAAATAAAATATCTTATCATATACTACTTAAGCAAAACACCCACAGTAAATTATATGTACTTATACATTTCCAACGTTATCTTTATAATATAAACAAAACTTTAAGAGGCAACACACCATGTTAAAATATCTCAGTTGCATTAAAACAGACAATCCAATAACACCAAACATGTAACAAAATTTAAAACAAATACCTAATAATTAATAGTGTAAGTAAATAATGTAATTTGAAATAACCATAACTATGTTTTTAAAATATTATATTAATTGGAGTTCTCTGATGATGGTATAATAAACCGAAATGTTAGAAAAAAATAATAAAATTAGTTATATCTGAACGAAATCCCCAAAAAAAACTATCAGATATTATTTGACATTAACGGTCAAGAAAAGGAAAAAAATATGTATATACATTTATTTTTAGGGTGAAGCGCCGGTTCTCTCGCTTCACCTCACGAACCGCCACTGCTATATTCGATTTCATGTTCGATTGAAACTACAGGTCCAGAACCTTTTTTCCATCTCGATAATGGTAATAATGTATTATTTATGAGAAGAAGAAGAAGAAGAGCTGAAACATAACCTCTCGTTGATTAAAAATTTAATTATTGTTTTTAATTGTAACAATCATGCTAACCCGGCAAATAACATCGAGGGTATTCAATAGAACATTATTTGGTGCACCCAAAAAAATATTTAAATACTAATCCAAACGTCAAACCTTTGGAGAATGTGAAAGCTGAACTAAATATAACAGATACTTGTGTGCAGCGATTGAAGAAAATTATAAAAGGCACAGATAGCTTCTTAAGAGTTTCAGTTGAAGGTGGAGGTTGTTCGGGTTTTCAATACAAATTCGGTTTAGATTCAAAAATGGTAGACGATGACAAAGTTTTTGAGAAAGATGGAGCAAAAATAGTAATTGATGAAACTTCGTTAGAATATGTCAAGGGAGCAACTTTAGACTATCAAGAAGAACTGATACGATCCTCTTTCAAGATAGTGAAAAATCCATTGGCTGAACAAGGTTGTTCTTGTGGAGCCTCCTTTTGCTGTTCGCTTGGATTAGTAATAATATTTGGGTGTACTTAGATATTCTATAGTTGTAAATATTTGTAAATAAAATTTTAAGTGTTAATTGTATAATTTAGGTTTAATTGTATTATTTTAAATGTGGTAAATAAAAGATACAAAAAATAAATTTTACAATGATTTTAATATAGTTTATAGCTCTTGAGTATAAAGGTACAAACATAGTGAAGTGTTGAGTCTAGATGCAATCAGCGATATCCGATTTTTATACATAGGTATATTCGGTAGGAGGCACATATAGTAAAGATGCAAGCAGAGCATTGCTTTATGATTAAATTAATGAGTTGGTTTAAAAGAATCAAGCACAATAAACATTCTAGTAGTCATCATTGAACACTGCTTATGTCGAACAATTGATTCTGTCAGTTTCCTTCCGAAAAACTCTATGGAATCAGAAATA
Organism: Rhamnusium bicolor; assembly: GCA_029963845.1. NCBI lineage: Eukaryota > Metazoa > Arthropoda > Insecta > Coleoptera > Cerambycidae > Rhamnusium > Rhamnusium bicolor. Next base: position 1,581,500 of record JANEYF010002186.1, on the reverse strand, counting down.
GGTATACCCTAGCTAAATTATGGACGGAAGTGGCTAGCAAGTGCGGGATCACAAGTCAGTAATTTAATATGCATTAATAGTAATAATGTATTACCTCCACAAATAGTGCCTCTCACTTCATAATTACACCTCATTATGTATGACATTTATGAACCAATTTTGATCAAATTCGGTATATTTATACCTTTGCTTGCGGCTAACATCAACAAACCACTAGCTAGCTAGCAGCGAGTGTTTTGACACTCGCTGCCTGCATCTAGACTCGATGCTCCACTATGTTTGTATCTTTAGAATTTGTAAATCAAAAATGGGTTGTATCCGATTTTATAATCAAAGTCCATATTTTCTTTAATGTTTATTGATATTTCATAAACAAAACTCGCTCCTAGTAAAAAAAGGTCGAAGACTGAAGATTTTAATACAAAAATTCTATAATCATTTGTATCAAATATAGGTTTAAGTATCTAAGTATAAGTGTTTTAACACATTTGTTTTTAAATTTTTTTTTTTTTTTAAACGACATTGCTAAGACAAATGAAACATTTCTGAACAATATATCTGATATTTATTAAATAATTATTTATGATTTAACTTGAAATTGAATCTGACATGCATGATACTTGCTATGTCGTTGCTCATTTCCATTATGTTTGTCAATAGGAGCTGTTTTTACTATTATGGCTGGAATTATTTAATGATTTCCTTTATTTACAGGATTAACTTTAAATAATAAAATTCTTAAAATTTAATTTTTTATTATATTTGTAAGAGTTAATTTAACATTTTTTAGGATTAAGAGGTATACCTCAACGTTATTCTGATTCTCCTGATATTTTTACTTTATGAAAAATAATTTCATCAATTGGATCTTTAATTTCTTTAATTAGAGTAATATTACTTTTATTTATTTTTTTGAAAAGCTTTTCCTGTTTCACGAAAAAAGTTTAATCTCTTTAAATTTAGCAACTTCGATTGAATTATTACAAAATCTTCCTCCAGCTGAACATAGATGTTCAGAAATTCCTATTTTATCATCAAATTTCTTATATGGCAGAATAGTGCTTTGGATTTAAACTCCAATCATAAAGATATATATCTTTTTTTAGAAATAGCAACGTGAAGACAAAAAAGTTGTGGCAAAAATTCACCCCACCACCCCCTCTGTAACTACTCCAGCAAATCATGATATTTAGATACAAATTTGAGAAAATATGTAATGTTATGAAATTAATAAATGGTCCAAATTTAATTTTTGCAACTTAAGATGCTTCGAATTTATTGGCATATAACTATATGTTGTACTTACCCCCTTTAAGGGGTTTTAACTCCTTTATGAATTGATTTAAGGCAAATGTTTATATACAAAAGTCAAATTATTGTTTATAGTTCTATTACCCCCTTGAAGGAAGGTACATAATTATGGGACATCCTCTATATTGCTTTTTGCAATTTGCTATATATTACATTTTATTCATACCTATCTTTTGACTTGTCTTCTTTAGCATTGGTACTGTCTCCAAAAGAATATATGTATTTGCATTTTTAGGTCAGTACTGAAAAGGAAGGCAAAATTGTAGATGGAAAATGTCATTCTTTAACAGCCAGTTATGTAAGAGAAAGACACAACTTTGACGACACTACGCCAGTTTGTCAGTATTATGAAGGTTTTAGTTTAGATGGCAAAGAGAGCACTATGCCTCATGGTGTCTATAGTCTAGATGATTTAAAACAATATGGTAGAGATCGGAACTGGTGTCCATACTTTTTAGCTAGATTTGCGGTATGTACTATTTAAACCAATAAACTAGCTATTTTTATAAATTTTTCATCAATTGTGTCATGCTGTCAGTGAAAATCGTGCTATTAACATGATTTCCATTTTGTCTTCAACTTATTGAAAGTTTATTATTGATTTTTGTTTAAAAAAAATTACATGGAAATGAATAGTATTCTCAAAAACTTAAGTAATATTACTTTTTATAATTTATAGGAATAGCCATTTACTCGGTACTGAATATCGATGGTTCGAATCCATCCCGGAGCAAGTTAGAAATTTTATTTGTAATTTGTTTCGGATTAAGATGGGAGAGAACTGTCGATGCCCTAGATGTGCTTCGGACTCCACAATAAACTGTAGGGCCTCGTCTCTCTTTACTCAACACAAAATCCTAGGATTTTCTGGGAGTTACTTCGGTAACTTGAGGGGCGGTTAAGAAAACATTTTTAAGGGGCACATCAGTTTTTTTTTTTTTTAGATTACTTATGCCAATATTGTCGTATACAGTTACCATTATCTTCTGGATCCGAAAATTGCAGATGTTGTCTCAAAGGAATTAACAAAGGAAGCTGTAGTCATTTTTGATGAGGCTCACAATATTGATAACGTTTGTATTGATTCGATGAGCGTGAAAATTCATAAAAGAACTATAGAAAGGGCTACGTCAAATATTCAATTGCTGGAAAAAACGGTTGCAGAGTAAGTATTTGTGTTTTTTGTTATCATGAAATATTTTAATTTTAATTTGTATTTAAGAATGAGAGAAGATGATCACAAAAAACTTCAAGATGAATATCACAGACTAGTAGAAGGCTTGAGAGATGCCAGTGTTGCAAGAGAAACTGATGTAATACTTGCAAATCCTGTTTTACCTGAGGAAATTCTGCAGGAGGCAGTGCCAGGAAATATTAGAAATGCTGAGCATTTTATAAGCTTCCTAAGGCGTTTCGTAGAATATCTAAAAACTCGATTACGGGTCCAGCATGTTGTTCAAGAGTCCCCTGTGGGGTTCCTCAGAGATGTCCAATCAAAAGTGTGTATAGAACGGAAACCTTTGAGGTTTTGTGCAGAAAGACTGGCCTCTTTACTACGTACTTTGGAAATATCAGATCTAACAGATTTCAGTCCTATTATTCTTATAACGCATTTAGCTACGTTGGTGTCAACATATACAAAGGGTTTTACCATTATTGTGGAGCCTTTTGATGATAAGACACCAACCGTATCAAATCCCATTTTACATTTTAGGTAAGATTAGTTTAATTGTGATGAGATTTAACAGTAAATGACCAAATCCAGTTATATGCTGATTTTTATCAAAGTATTAATATTAAAAATCAGTAACCAAGAATGGTTATAATAGATTCCATAAATTTATTGAAATTGAAATTGAAAGAAGGCAAGCCTAATGTACAGATTATATAGTGGCTGACTATAATGTAAATAATCTTTGCAATCATAACATATTCAATTGTACAAAATTAGTAAAGATCAGTTCGAAATCGATTGATACAAATTAAAACTATAATTTTCTTTTCAACTATGATAAATTTATCTACTTTTAGCTGTTTGGATTCGTCAATAGCAATCAAGCCTGTATTCGACAGGTTTCAGACAGTGGTCATAACATCTGGTACATTATCACCCCTAGATATGTATCCAAAAATATTGAATTTCCATCCCGTCATTATGACGTCTTTTACAATGACTTTGGCTAGGCCTTGTCTACTTCCAATGGTAGGTAGTAAATAATACATAATAATAATCATCCTCTTATAACATTTTTCCATTCGAAATATAAGTCATATTGAATTGTCTTCACTCACTTGTTTTAGAAATTCAAAATTCATATAAGTAGAGATAAAGGTGTGATAACTTTATAAGGGGAATGATGAAAAGGCTTAATAATGACTAATTAGTGATCATTTACTTCTCCAAATAATTTTAGATTGTGTCGAAAGGCAATGATCAAGTTGCAATTTCCTCAAAGTTTGAGACAAGGGAAGATAACGCTGTTATTAGAAACTATGGACAACTCCTCGTAGAGGTAAAACTTCAAAACTACTTTCAGGAGGCGATCTTTAGCATTTCTTTCGATATATATTTTTTGAAATAGATTTTCTACTCCTTGTTATAAATTATTCTCGTGCTCATTTTATTTTTAGATTGCTGCTAATGTACCTGACGGTATAGTTTGTTTCTTTACATCCTATCTGTACCTAGAATCAGTAGTTGCTAGTTGGTATGATCAAGGAGTAATAGATAGCTTGCAGAGGTACAAATTGTTGTTTATTGAAACGCAAGATTCTGCAGAAACTAGTTTTGCTTTGATGTACTATATCAAGGTAATATTTAAAAACACCATTAATTATAAATACCCAACACTGTTGCATATTTTTTAGGCCTGTGAATCAGGAAGAGGGGCAGTTTTGCTGTCTGTAGCTCGTGGAAAGGTTTCAGAAGGCGTAGATTTTGACCATCATTTAGGTAGAGCTGTACTCATGTTTGGAATTCCTTATGTTTACACTCAGTCTAGGATATTGAAAGCCAGATTAGATTACCTACGAGACCAATTCCAGGTGAACATTTTTTTTACAAATTAGAGATACGTCCATGCAAGAAGCCAATTTTTGAGTTCGTTTTTAAAAAATTAGTAGTGAGGTTAGGAATGATCAATTTGTCACCATTCACATATTAATGAATTTGGCAGTCCACGAAAAATAACAATACATTCTTTACAAAGCATAAGTTAAATGTTGAGATTGTGCATTTGAAAAACTAGTTGTTTAATTTTTAGATTCGTGAAAATGACTTCTTGACCTTTGATGCCATGAGGCATGCAGCTCAGTGTGTAGGAAGAGCTATTAGAGGAAAAACAGACTATGGTATTATGATATTTGCTGATAAAAGATTTTCTAGGGCAGATAAAAGGTCAAAGTTGCCAAAATGGATACAGGAACATTTGAGGGATTCTTTATGTAATTTGTCTACAGAGGAAGCAGTGCAAGTAAGTACATGTAGATAAATTTCTATTGATAGATATACAGTAAAAATCCTTTAATAGGTTTGTTCCAACAGAAAAATCACAAACGGTTTGATGAATTTTTTGAATGTGCATGTCTAAACATTAACTAATCGGGAATTTGTTGGAAATTTATATTGCAGGAACGAAATTTTTGCGTCTTTTCTGCTTCTTTCACACTTTCGCAGTTTGCCGCATGATATTTGATTGAAACGTATAAATAACATAATCTGTAGATCTATTTTTGCAATCGCTTTGAATCATTTGTGTTTAAATTTCCCAAAACAATAGTTTTAGAAGATGGAGCGAATTATTTCTATCTTTATGCAAACTAAAGAATACTATCACAGAATGTTAGGTTTATTCATAAGTACGTTTCTAATTTAAATAGTTTTAGACATTTTATATTTGAACTGTACATGACAAGGCTAAAATCCACGAAGAACACGAGAATTCTTCAAACCGTTTGAATTCGATTAGGAACTTCAATTGACTTACTGGAACATTGAACTAGTAGACGCAATTCCCTATTATTGTCTGCTGGAATGCCAATTACGTTTTGCACATGTCGAGGACAGTTTGAAATCATTTCTGACTGCTGCTGGAATAAACCTAATATCTACAATAACCTGTTATAATACCAAAAATTGAAAACCCTGTATAAAATCTTATATGATTTGCCTTATTGAGATGTCATATAAGAATAAAGTATAGTGCCCCAGGCATTATCTTAAATAAATTTTGTTCATTAAAGCTGATGTGCTTTTCTAAACCCCATGTCTAGGCATCGGACAATTTGCATGCGTCCAGTGCCAGCACATGGGGTAAGAGACAATAATAATATTTATACAGAACAATTCAAATACATACCACGAGTGTCTTAACATTTCATGAAATCTCTTGTACTGTGATCAAGGCATTGAGATAGATTGCAAGGCATAGGCGAGACAAGTTGCATGAATCATATTGAGATATGTGGGTTGTAAAAGTCTAGCAGCTTTACACATACACTGTGTCCTAGGATGGATGTAACAAAAGGTGTAATGGACAATAAATTGTCAAATTTATGCATAGCACTTGGAAATTCAGTCCTGCGTGATGAAAAACTAAGACATATAAAAAATAGGGATGTGGGGTGAGACAAGTTCATTAGAAATGTCCATCAGACATGTTTGGAAAAGTGAACTAGTCTGAGGCATTTTTCAACATGGAAAAGTAGGATGCGCATGCGCAGTAAATCTTGTAAAATAGCGTTTGAAAATTTAACTAGAGTTGTCAAAATGTGCAACTTATTCATGGAAATGCATCTTTCTTGACGATAAAACTAAAAGATTTATTGAATAAATCTATGATAACTGTAAGCAATAATTGTAATCAATAAGTTGAATATGTAAGTAATTTAATATAAAGGCCATTAATATTAATAATGAAAAAAAAGTCCTGTAAGAGGTTAGCCACTTATGACAATCTGGCAACACTAGTTTACATTTCAAACTTACTACTAAGAGCAGCGACATATTTTTGAACATTTGTTGAAGGTCTGTAATAGTAATAAAGTAAGAGTCAAAAATCATAACAGTGTGGAAATATTTTTGCCGGGAAGGAAACAATACATTATAGGAATTGAAATGGTGGGTTTATCACAAATTTTTCATTTCATTAGGTTTAAATTTTTTCAAATCTATCTAACTCATTTTTGAGGTTAGGTCTAACTTTTCCGATTAGTCCGAACTTTCCGGACATGTCCATGGAAACGTGTCTCAATTTTATTTTCCGTGAAATCTACATCTCTAATTAAAAATGAGTTAATCGGTTCTATATATTAATTTATAAAAATCGTCACTAATAAAACTACTTTTAATTTTTAAAATATGAAAAAGTTACATTAAAAAAATTATTTAGAATGCAATTTGTGCCTCAGATTTCAGAAATATGAATTTACTTTGTTGAAACTTTCCCTTTTTTCAATAAATTAATACATGATCAACTGGTACTTTTTAACTTGTGATTTTGTGTCCTTCATATTACAACAGTACCCGATGAAGATTTTTGCACATACGTATGTGTCTAAGGAATAGTTTTCAACTATCTTTTGCTGACAGGATGCCTCGACGAGGCTGTTAAAAGTACCTATTTGGTCACAAGGTGTACGATCATTTATGAAGATTTGTTACATTATTTTGAATTTTTAAAAATCATTTTTGCAGATTGAGAGTGCTCTGAAATCACAAATCTTTTCTAAAATGAATTATACTAAATCCGTAAATGGAGGATAGTAATATATGCACGTGATTCAGAGCATGCAACGAAAGCTATTGATGTTTGAATTTAGTGGGGTAATTCAAAGATTTACAAAGGTTTATCAAATCAATGTCGCTGTTATGTGTCGCGTGACAGTTCAGTGACGTTTCTCGGTTTGAGTCCCTTATAGCTTTTCTCTCAATAATATTTTGATTATTTTCTGTTATTTTACAACTAATGGAACACAAAGAGGCCAAAAATGACCGCTATTTAGTGCAGTCATCGCCGAAAAACGTGTAAAACACATCCTATTTTCGGCTCAATGTATCTTGAATGTGACAAAATATTTTAATACAAATCAGCCAGATATTAAAACTTCGTTTAGTGTAGAACTCAGTCAATAGTAACACGTAATTTATTGTAAAAATTCTTTATGTAAACACTTAATATGCTGTTTAACACATTTTGACATTTGATTGACAAGTTATAATACATAATATCCCATAATTACTATATTGATCATAAGTGTTTCCGATACAAGTGTGTATAGAATTAGGAAACACAAGGAAAATACTGTTGAAGTCACCAACCAACTAGCTGGTTTTCTGTTTATAAAAACATCGACAAAGTTGTGAAAATACCGTACACCGAATAAGTCTTATACCAGTTCGTCATCAGAATTTAACTTTTCTGAACACATAAATTTTATTGATTTATTGTATTTTGTAATTTTGATATTTGCGATTTTATATAATATATACTGCATACAGCATATGGTTCTGATTATTTTTCTTCTCGTGTTATTAAAATGTGAGCAAATTCAACTCTTATGTGGATTCGACTAAAAAAAATTGTTTCTTAAAAGTTAACAATAATTGATAATACTTAAGAAATTGTTAAACATTAAGTAATATGTCTGAACAACTTTTTTCCTATTTGGACATTAATTTTCAATGGATTTTTCTTTAGTCTGTATCTGTAGAAGGACACTTCTCCCCAATACCAATCCTCCTCTATACAGACATATCCGCGTTTGCCTGTGAATGTCGAAATTTTTGACTGTGTGTATTGTTCTTACAACGATTCCAATAACATGCCCACCTCACATTAACACTGTCCCTCTTCTTACGGATATAGTATAGTATTACAAATTTTTTGTTCTTATCCTATTTTCAACGAAAATCTGACTACTAGTGAAAAAAGGGGCAGTTCCAACGAAGTAAATTTATATTCCTAAAATTTGGTAAGCACAAATTGCATTTTAAACAGCTCTTTTTAATGGAATTTGTATTGAATGTATTGAAAAATAAAGGTAGTTTATTAGTGACGATTTTTATAAATTGACTTCTAAAATACCCTGTGTAACACCGATTCAACTCATTTTTGATATAGTTTTGCACCAAGCTGGATTCCCGAAGTGGTATTCCAAAATTCGAACATTTTTTGTCCATTATACTCTTGTACATCTGTCCTGGGACAGTGTATATTATGTTGCTGCATCTAATACAGTCAAAACATTTTTTTAGAAGTAATTGCATAATTTTCTATGACTAGAAAAATATGTCCCCTATATTTATCATGTATTTTAAATTACAGAAATTGTATTTTGCTAAAAACAAATATACGGTTTTTAAAAAAGTTCATTAAAACGAGTTAAATGCCATCTATCTCAATAAACGTTTCCTCAGAAATTGCGTTTTGAAAATGATCTCATATATTAACAGTGGATGGTATACTCTGAATAGCACAACATACACACAAGTAACATTAATTATTTTATGTTCCTTAAAATCCATGGCTTCGTCAATACAAATCCACATGTACTGATTTTTTGCATCCTCTGTGATATTGTTGACATAGTTGTTGCTATTTATTTTTTATCCTCATGCAAGCCATCCAGGCACTGCAATGTTTGTAGATAAACTGATCCTGAATATGGAATACGGTTTATGTCTCGTTACGCACGCACAGCTACTCACCTTTCCTATGGAAAAGACAGGCTGATCAGGAAGCCAGTCCTAAAATTCAGGGAAATTGTTCGGTGTCTACCCATGTCTTATTCGTACATCTGATATAATAGCAGTAGTTGGTCCCTGCATAATATATAAATGATTTTTCCTGTTTAAAGGATAACTGTAGAATCGTAATAAAATTTGTAGGTCTAGTCGGTATACTATAAATGTTTTATTTTTTTTTAGATGGCAAAGAGATGGTTAAGACAAATGGCACAGCCTTTTACCAGAGAAGATCAGTTGGGTGTGTCGTTGCTTACATTAGAGCAACTAGAAAGTTCAGAAGCAAAGAAAATTCAGGAACAATCTCAACAAGACTAGAATATTGTTTTACCTTATAAAAATTAGCCTTAAAGTATATTTAAATTATAAAAACTATCATTTTTTTAAAAATAAAACAGAAAGAGCAATTTGTTTGTTTTGTATTTTATTGACTCGTAATATTAAATATAAAAATATATATACACTATAAATACATCATTTTTGTTATTAAACAGGTATTAAAATAAAAAAAAATAGAAACCTATTCAATAAAAAAATCCTCAATCTAAATTTTGTTTCAAAGGTGAAAATATATAAAAATTTATATTTACGTAAGTCTACTCTAGTGACACAAATTTGTAAATTAATTTAAATAAACATTTAAGTGTGAATATTAAAAAAATAACATCACAAATTGTCATTTAAGATACCAACTGCATTTCTAAACCAGCTGGTATTGTTATTCCACCTGTATCGACAGTTTCCTCTATGGCATGATCGGTGTTGAGAAAACAGTTTTGGGTTTCATCATCTTCAGCATCAGTCTAAAAAATATCAAAAATGCACATACAATATAAATCATTTTATACTGATTTAGAAATTTGCCAGAACTGGTCGTTGTGTTTCAATCAATATCGAATAACATAAATATTTTAGAAAATTATTCACAAAAGCCTGAAATAACATTTGCAACCTTTCCAAATAATTCCGTTCCTATACATCTTTAAACAGTATGTTATACGAATAATTGAAGAGGTCTCGTGCAAAACTTGACAAATCCGAGATATAAAATTCTTCAAAATGTAACCATTGTTCTCAATTCCATGTGTTCTAAAAGAAAGTGTCTGTGAGTAAACAGCATGTGTAACATTTCCACAACCACACTAGCCAAATATGAACAAAAAATAATGATACATAATCGAACTATAAGGAACCTGATAAAGAAGGGTGGACTTGTTTAGGTTTGCATTAATTAATACAGGGACTTGTTCACTTTTGTTTAAAACAAGTAAGTACAAAAAAAACTACACAACCTTCTGCAACCAAAACAAAGCTTCCTTCACTTTCCATGATATAAAAACAACAAGAGTAAAATAAGAGCTGACGAATGTTTTCGAATTGAGAAAATTTAATGAACAATAGTGATTACTTGTATTTTGTGTATATCTGCGCTGCCATCTGAGATGAGACACAAAATGACGATTATTCTGAAATTAGAAATCTAGAATGAGACATATACTTTGACTATTGTCTGGTAAATGGTAGAAGCCATCGCTGCATATGTCGAGGACGTGTTCAGTTTTGTTCTGTGTAGAATTATTACCACATATGTAAACATTGGACTTTACTACAAAATGACCACTTTAAGATAATTTAATAATATCGGACTTGTTCAGTTCTGCTCAATTAGCCCTGTTTAAAGGGACTTGTATGTTAGCGTACACGTCATAACATATAAAAGAAATGTTTAAATGAATTATTTTGTCGTCTTTTCTAATTGTAGTTTGTGATGACGGTCATGCCAAGTTTCTTTGATTTTAGTGTACAACTTTGCACTGGAAATACTGCACACTTGTTTGATTTGATATTTACGGTAAAAAACGAGTTAACATTTGGGTGGACTTATTAAATTTTGTGCAGGAGCTCTTCAATGTTTTTGATGGAATTTTGTCTAAATTATTTTTTTGCCAACATGAAATTATTTCCTTAATAATAGCTTATTATGGACATCGATTTTTTTACTAGAAAAAATGCACTTGTGCTTCAAAACTAAATAATTTTTGATAAGATATGTATAGATTGTATACTTGTGAGTTAACACCTTTAATGCAACCTGCAAGAGCGCCTGGCAATTGATTTTCATTATCAGATAGCTAAACTCGTCATTTTATAAACTGGCTAGATCATGAAAATAAGAACTTATTTTGCCCCCGGCTGGTACTTTTAGCCGTTTGATAAACTATGTATAGCCTGTTAGTTGTTTAAAACAGTTAAGGGGCAGGGTTTTAAAAAAAATTCTGCAAGCCTTCTACCAAAGTGTCGTTCTAATCATTGTTTCAAGACGAAAATGTTCAAATAAAATCTTTTAGAATTACGAATATAAATCAATCAATTCATCTGTAAAAGTTATTATTTCAGTTAGTTTCAAAGTAGAAAACATTAACATATGCATTTTTTAAAATAGCGGACTTGGGTTGGATAGATTATAAAATTGTGAACTATTTTATTAAATCAAATTTTAATAACGTACATTTCATAAAACGCCTAAAATTACCTACCAAAAATGTGTTTTCGTTTTCAACGGTTTGACTATCTGACAGTTTTATAAAAGGCCTAGCAATTTTATCAAATGTCGACTTTTGCTATCTAGTTATGACATGTAATGTCCGTATAGCTGGCACCTTTTATATTAATAAATGCTCTTTATTGATGAACTGCCGAATTGCCAATAACCTGATTTATTTTTGACCAATTTTCAGAAAACACTTACCGTATATAAATATCTGTTATTGGTATGATTAACAACTTCATTTTGTTCAGTTAGTTCTTTACCTAAAAATTTATAAAAGCAAAGTTATTATCATGCTAAAATTTATCCTATAACCTCAAAATTTTGTTTAAATTATGTTATAAACATTATTTTATATACAGGGTATTTCAAAAAACATACAATTGAGTCACAATTCAAAACAGGAACTCAATATTTTTTTGCTTCTAATACTAATAATACTGTTATTTAATTCAATGCAATTCTTGCTTCTAGATTGAGTAGTTGTTTTAATAGTTTCTACGATAAAATGTATTGGAAGTGTTGTGTTTGATTTACTATCTACCTGTGATTCATGCACATTTTTGTTTTTATGTTAAAATACACATTTTTTTAAAAATGTATGTCAATGTTTTTTATGTTTGTTTCAATGATAGACATTTGCCAATTTTCACTTGCATTAACTTTATAATCTATTCCTTCTGTCACCATAGCACATGCTTCCTCAAATTAGTTTTTTATAATTATACCATTTAATACTTTCTCACCGTATTCATCCACAAACACATTAAACAACCAAGAGGACAATCTAAAAAACCTAAGAGGCAGTTTTTAGATTTTAAGGAAGAACAATATTTTTTTGTAACCCTGTATCTCAGTAACGAAGTGTGTTGTTTTTGTATTGTGAATCTCCAGCTGAACATTGCTGCATGTTTTTTGAAACACCCTGTATATATAAATATATAATTAATGCATTTCCCAAACATTTCTGCCAGAAATGTCAGCATTATATTTTTATTTCAATCACATCCATACCTTATATCATACATACACATCGCTTTTTGAGAGCATCGTCAACATTCAATCAAGATCCAGAGAGACATCCCTTCTCTCATTAATTCACTCTATCCTCATAAATTTACCTTGTGATTCATTTTCTCACATGAAACTACATTCTTATTTCATCACTCTAAGTTTTCCTATAAATATTTCTCAAGTAATCCAACAGCAATCAAATGACTATGATTTTCATATAACAAAGTTGCTACTAAGATCTATATAAACGACCATCTCTTCATTCAACAAATATACTTTGCCATACCCGTTATTGACGCTAAATTTTCAGCATTTCCGCATCTATTCATTAATTCTCATTTTGCTTATCGAACCATTGCTAGTTTCACTTGCATTAACTTTCTATTCCTTCTGTGCACCGTAACACATGCTTCCTCAAATTAGTTCTTTATAATTATTCCATTTAATACTTTCTCACCGTATTTATCCACAAACACAATAAACAACCAAGAGGACATCATCACGAGATCACAAAAGCACATACTTATATACACATTCCTTTCTTTATGATTTTTACATCCATGTATAACATTCTCACATATTCACCCCTAGTTGTGATCATATTAAACAATGAAGGGGACATCACTAAATATAACTATTTCTATGGATAAATGTAGTTTTCAATACAAAAAATTCAATTAATTCTTACCACTTTCTTTTGAAGCTGCCTCATGCCGTTTCAGATGAGCTGAATAGTCAGCTAAATTTATACAAGTATAAGAACAATAGCTACAACTGTAAGTTCCACTCTTTCCAGGATGGTGATTATTTATGTGACTTTTATACGAAGCACTTTGGATAGATGTATAAGGGCAGTGTGGGCAGCGGTATTTTTTGGCCTAAAAAATAATTTTAGTGTTAAAAATTAGACACTATCATTTGTTTTACAAAAATGTAATTTTCCCAAAACAAATGTTCCGTTTAATTACATATAACTTCATGAATTATTAAGATACGAAATTTGGGGTGGATATAATTGTATGCTATTTTCACACTGCTTAAAAATTTTCACCCGAAGGCCAATGTTTTTCATAAAAAAAATATTTTACGGCATCACTGGTGTTATTTCTCGACACTATTTGAATACAGTAACTTCGCGTCGGTTAAGTAATTCGGGAGGGCTTTTATTAAAGATAAATTTTCCCGATTTTGCTAGTTTATGGTGTATTTACTTATAGGCAACAGTTTTTCTGTGATGATATTCAACACAATACATATAACTAACTAATGTACTGTGTTGAATGTGGATAAGTGAGAGTGTAATTTAATTTGTCATATTTCATCGATTATAACCATATCGAGAGTGTGTTTGAGCGATTATATAGTGAATTCTTTTTTTACCAAAAGATAATATTCTAGGACCATTCTCATCCAAGTAGGTAGAAAGGTTGACTTTTCGATCGATAAATGAGAAAAAAATGATAGGTTAGGTTAGGTTTGTTGTTAACTTTATTGGGTGAGAATGTGTCCAGATCCTCTGGCAGCAGTTGCCCGGCGTTTTCCGCTAGGCCGAGTTTATGCAGATGATAGTTTAGTAAAAAAAAAATGATAGTGCTAGTATTCCACTGTCTAGCAAGATATCATCCGCCTTCAAAAGATGAGTTAATAAATATGTGTTCGGATTATAAAGATGTGTCAAAATCAAGCATTCACAAAATTTTGAAAGAAGAAAAATATATGGAGAAGTACAAGTAGCAAAAACAAGAAGTGGTAAAAAAAAGATTGAAATTGATGAAGATGTTAATTATGCTATACGACGAACTGTCCTTACTTTTTTGTAAAAAAATGAACTGCCAACATTACAATCATGGAGAAAAGCAAAAATTCAAGAATGGTCGAGAGAAAAATAATCGAAATAAGAAGGAATCACCTCGGCTTGTAAAGTTATACGCTGATAAGTACAAAAGACTTACTTTGAAAGCATCAAATCAATATTATTATTAATGTTGGCGGTAGTGATAGTGATGATGCTGAGGATGAAATCGAATCAGAAATGGACATAAAGTAAGTACAAAATAATATACTCGCTGCTTTTATAAAGATTTTATTTATTTTCGTTAATTGAATAATGCTTCATTTGCAAAGTATTTTTAATTCATGCGGGAAATAGAACTACCCACAAAAAAAAACGGTAACGCACCATAAACAACATTTAATGAGTGGTGCGGAAATTTGCTTTCAATTAGAACGCTTTTTAATGCAATAACTTTAATTCAGTTTGTTTGTTACAAATAAATAAGGATTCGTTTTTTTTTCTATACTGAATGAAAACCCAAAAAATTATTAAATTACATTTGTAGCAAAGTTTGTGTTGCAGAAATTATATATGGGCATAAATTTCGAAAACCGCCATTTGAAAAAAGTGTTATTAAATGTAGTATATTTTTCTTGCCCCTGTTCGTAGCTGAAGACGCGACATGTGGAGGACATTGAACTCTTAACCTTTTTGGTTGTAATTTAGAAGTGCACGTTTTAAAGTATTAATTTGCCAAAATGTATGAAAATGGGATATATGTATGGTATCCAGTTTATTCAATAGTGCAGAATTCTGTTGGGAAGCAAATTTTTTGATGTAAGAATAAACAAAATGGGAATAACTGGATACTATTGATGGAACTGAAAAATCTAAAATTAACAGGCATGAGTTATGGAATAAAATATAACTCTATGGAGAAATGAGGTAAAGACCATGCAAAAGTAATAATAGAAAATGAGAAATGAAGAGTATTACGGAAAATGGAACAATATAAATGAGAAACTTACACCAATATGTCTCATGATATGTTTCCTTAGGCAGTTATGATCGCCAGTCCTGTATTCACAATAAGGACACTCATGAGGTTTGGCTCCAGTATGCTGTCGTAAATGTAACTGAAATAAATATCAACATAAATAATTAAAATTTCTTGGTAGTCATTAATACTGGATTGAAGTGAAAACCTTACCTCCAGCATTGCTTTTCTGGCAGTTTTGTGTCCACAAATATTGCAAATAAATGGTTTGAAATGCTCATGGACGGACTGAATATGTTTCTTCAAACATTTAGAATTGGCAAAATAACGCTCACAAATTTCACATTGTCTCATGACAGACCAGTTAGGTAACTAAAAAATATAACATTTTCAATTTGAATCTATTACGTCATTTACAACTAAAAGAATTATAAAGGAATACCTACATCTTCAGGTTTTTTATGGATCACCTCATGATTTTTTAACTGGACCATCGTTTTAAATCCTTTCCCACAATCACTACATAAAAACGGTTTTTCCTCATTATGTATAGCCATATGATTTAGTACCCTGACTAAAAAATAAAACAACAAACCATGTGAATGTTGAAATCTGAATTTGAAAAATTTTATTGTCAACACTACAAAATATACTACAATTTTCATCATTGTGTAGGTAGATAACTATCATTAAACTGCAATTATTTTTAATAACAAATTTTCCACAAAAATACACTCGGACGATCATATTTTTTAAATTACCCTGTAAAGATTACTATATCAATCAAATCAAAATATACTTTACTGTCCAGAAGAATACAGATTCTTGTTGACAAAGCAAAATAAATAATATAAAAGTAATATAAAAATATAGAATATATGTGCGGCCGAAAAAAAGTGATTGACTGATTTTCCCGTTGTAAATATGGTTCTAACTAGTGACGCATCAATCATAATATATTTTATTATTTTCATTAGTGTCGATGTCATTGTGATACTCACCAATGATTTGTTGTCAAAATAACTGAATTGACATAACTGACGTAAAAATCCCTATTTACAACAGACGTTTTTCTGAAAAAACATACTACTTGATAAAAAATCGATTACTTTTTTTCGGCCGCAATAGTACAATATAAAAAATCATGTAATAATACCGGGTTTACACATAGTAGTGGTCACTGGCATGCCAGTAAAATAAAATTTCGTATGTAAACCTTTACTGGCGTGCAATTTTTATCAGTGCATGGCATGGATGACAAATGTTAGAGTGTCTAACTTTTCCAAGACTCATGCGCCACTACAAATAAAATTTGCAAGGGTAAACTTGTTTAAGCATGCCAGTATATATTATTTGCTAGTTCTTGTAGACCACGTTTTTGTGTTTATTTTAAGTTGGTTTAATTTATTTACAATAATGAGTAAAATAGAAATTATTAAATTTTTAGAACATTATGAACAATACCCATATTTATGGGATGTACATTCTAATGCAGATAATGATAGGGATTTAAAACATGCTCATGAAAAGATGGCGAGAAAAGTAAATGTTGATGGTTTTAAATCTTCCCATGTAAAATCTAAAATATGTTTTATAAGAAACGCATATACAGAAGAACGAAATAAAATTTTAAAAAGCAAGAAGCCTGGGGCAAGTTTTTTTTATCCATACACGACCTTTTCGCTTATGATTTCTTTTCTGTTCCAAATCAATAATCATATCCTCAACCAACAATTTTGCAACTATTCGGCAGCTTCTACGAATTAGTTCACTTGACATTTTTACAGTCACTAATAACGTGCAATCGACAAATGAGACTGGCAAGATAAAATTTAATTTAATGTGTAAACCTTTACTGGCATGAAACTTAAACTGACGTTAATATTGGTGCCAGCACATCACTGCATATTATAAATATGCAGTGATGTGCTCTGAATCAAGTGTCCAACAAGCTGGTCAATGAAGCTGAAACATAGGTTCATAATCGTGTCTTTGTTCCACCAATTATTAACTTATTAGTCAAATGTCTTAGCTTGCCTAGACATACGTATCTCTATATTTACTTATCCCATAAATGCATTGCTGCGGATACAAGTTGTAACTAATTTGATACACACGCAAAGATCCAAAAATTAAGTATATACCCTGCCACGGCATTCAAATTCCTGCAAAACATTTTCTTGATTCGATAGACTAGTATTACAAAGCTTACAGATTTAACTGACCATAAGTTGGGTAATTTGGTTGTTGCACTAAGTCATAATTTTTGTAGGATCTGTGTTAAACATTAACATTTCGTCATAAAAAATCATTAGAAACATGTAAAAGTTGAAAATAAAATGTTTTGATATTATAATATGAAGTAATAAAATACATGCATTTCAAACGTTGATGTCATCACATCGGCAGTTTGCAGAGAAGTTAATCATAAAACAACAAAAGACGGCTGCGAGTTAGAAACTGGTTGCCAGCGTTGGAGGAAGAAGATAAAATGATTCCCTGAAAATCATACAAATGCATAACTCAAAATTTACCAATATGTGAAAGTGATAACAGAAAATGTGTATAAAAATGTCAACTTTGACAATTTGAGGTTTTCTCCACACATGAATTTTGTTGGTGTGCAAGGTAATCCCTGAGATTCATTTATTTGATCTTTGCTAATAAACGACAACAAGAAAACCACAGAGGACAACTATAAAAAAACGTTCACACTAAATACTAAACACTGCCAAGGTTTGTTCATTAATATTGCTAGAATCAGTTGATTTTAAAAATCATATATGAGCAGGACTGATGTAGTTTTTCAAGAAACACCAAAACAATATATACTGCACTCGACGTGCGTTTCGCCAACCAAGTTGGCATCATCTGGACGAAGTAAATCTACTGCTACACGCTATATGTGACGAAACAAATGACGCGTTAAAGAAAAGTTCGCAAGTGTGTTAAACAAAGACACCGGTTTTACCAAATTAAGACAAATATGTGATGGTGCAGCCCCAGATCCGTTAAGTGCGTTCAAAGTATTACATCAGTAGATGTCAAACGGTCGTTTTCAAAATATAAGAATATATTTTCACCAAAGCGAACATCACTCATGGAGACAACCATAGAAACATACCTGATGCTGCAAAATGGCTACACATCTCCAGTTTGTGATAAGCAAGCTAGTTCATCAAGCTAGTTAAGAGGATAAGTTTTACATACATTGTTATAAATTGTAACAGTTTATTGTTTCTCGTATTTTTGACAGCCCTACTTATCAACACTATTTTCCTATTTGCTTTCAGAATAGAGTGTCTACAGGCTGTAATGTTTTACGTATCGACACAATTATTTTTTTTTTAATTTATTGAAATATTTAATGCCCATCGCAAAAAAATTATATTTGAAATATCTTAGCTGAAAGCTGATCTGCACATGATGAGTAACCATTAACGTGCTCATCGAGGTGGTTAAAGTAGTATGCACTTGGAGTATTACACCGACAATTTACGAACGACATTAATATTTACCCAGTACAAAATTATACCACTTTTCGAACGGCAAGTGGGCACTCTGTATATAGCTTAGGGTAATTTTGAACAGCCTCCATATCTAACTACTGATATGTTACTACCATTTTCGCGGCACATTCAAATTGCCGAAGTTTAGTAATTTTTTTAAATATATTGCGTTTAGAATTTTGCTTCCAAATTAAATATATAACTAAAATAACGTCTCCACTATCATATTTCACCATTTAAAAAAATTTTTCAACAACCGAATTTATGTAAATCAAGCAAGGTAAAATATAAATACAGTTATTAATTTTATATCAAATTGAAGTCAACGAATTTAAAATGATCAGTACAGGCAAAACAACATAGTTTTTAAATTATTTAATAAAGTAACAGAAGGGCATATGGGTACATAACCAGAATATATGTTTATTTTTTTAGGCCATTTTTTTTTCTTGAATTATTTTTATTTAAAATCATCAAAATTTTATTTCAATAAAACTTTTAAAATTGAAAATTGCCTATTGTGCAAATATGACTACATCCGCAATGATTATATATTTTTACTTACTTGAACTATTAGATTTAAACATATTGCACATTGGGCAAGTAAACAGTCCTAAATCAATTTTGTGACATTTCCACAAATGGTTGCTGCATATTCTCCAAATAGAAAATCGTTCATCACACTGATTGCATCTGAACTGCTTTTTGTTTTCACCAACGTGACACTCCTCATGTCGCTGTCTTAATTCATCCCTGGCAAAACGTAGATTACAACCCTTAATCGAACATCTAGAAATGTTTTCAAACTTGACAAAATCATACATAATTTTCATTCAAACTTACTTCACTTTTTTTCTAGCTTTTTCCTGTTGTTTCATGAGAAAACTAGAAATGGTTTTTAACGATTTTTTTTTCGGAGTTCCTCTCAATCTCATCCACTTTCTCTTCCATTGGTTTCAAATCATTATTAGATGTGGTCAACTCATGTTTCTGGAAAAAAGTAATATGTTTTATAAAACAAACCTGTTAAATATCTTTTCCCTTACGGTTATCATGTGTTCTTTTAATTCGTTTTTATCTGAACAAGCCAGTTTGCAAATACTACATAAAAATATAGTATATTCTTTATTTTCTTCATTATTATTTTTTAAAATTGATGTGGACTCATGCTGTTCTTTCCTTGCTGCAACATTTTGTTCATGAAACTGAAAGATAGCATTATGTAAAAACACTAAAAATAGCCTAGGAGCGAAGCTTTAGTTAAAATTGACACCAAAATTTTATAATAAGTAATTTGCATTTGATATGTCCCCTGCAGGCATCCAATAACTTTTTAGAAAAAGATCTAAGTAAAAGTGTGCAATGTAACACTAAAATATGGATGCTGGAATCACTAGAATACTATACAGGATCATATTTTAAGTAATTAACAGCTACCCTTAATGCTTTTAGATTAGCCAGCCAAATTTGAAACAGAAGTACTACATTATAATTCTTCTGTAGGTAAAAAAGCAATGGATAGGACAAAATGTGTTACCAATGGGTTTTTCTCATTTCTTACAGATGAGCCACAATAGGCCTGCTGATGGCCGCAGTGTGGGGCCCACATGGGTCCACTCACAAGAATCTAACCTAACTTTGCAGATACGGGATACGATATGACAAACAAAAGGTATATTCTTCTTACCACCAATCTCAGCTAATCTAAGTAGTTTTATGGTTACGGAGACTATATAAAAAGAAATCATTCTTTTATTTATGCAGTGTAACTGTAATACTATTTAGACTAGCTGAGTTTGGTGGTAAAAAAATACACCTAACATTTCAAGTTTAAAGCAGTTGTTTCAGCTTCTACTTTAAGATTTGGGAGTTGTCTAATTTATGATGCATTTTATAGAAAATGAAAATATGCCATAAAAACTAACACAAAAAAACATTTTAAAGATTTCTTGTGAAAAATTAATAAAGAGGCTCTTAATAATATATGAGGTGACATTTACATTAAATATACAACATCCTCCACAAGGAATTATGATTTACTGCTTGGCAAGATTACTTTTCAAAAGCATAAATTGCATCCAAAAATATTTATTTTGGCACATTTTGTCCTATCTCTTCAAGAAATAGTTATTCCAGTAGATACACTTTTAGAGCCATACATACATTATTAAGTAAAATCGTAGGCCCTGGCATGGAAGATTGGAGATTCCTGCATAATAAACTATATCACTTTGCAAATCTTTAGCATTACTTTATTTATTTAGGTAGTGATCATACTACTAACCAATTCTGGATGAATTTCATTTAAATGATTCTTAATTTCATCATCTGCTTCACACAAGAAATTACAAACACCACATTTTTTTAGCTGTCACAGATGAAAAATATTCCTCATATATTTTTTCAGCAGTTTTTTTCATTTTCTTCAACCGTTTTTTTTGGCAAATTAAGAGAACTAAGAATTGACTTATCTATGGTTATTATACTACCGTCTGTGTTAAATAACTGTATTATACTAGCATCATTGTTTATATCCTTTTCCGTTAAATAAATTTCTTTATTGCCATCAAGATCTTCCTTAACAATAGGAGCATAGTTTATATAGGTTTTTTTAATTGATCTATGACCAGTACCATTTGCTTTTCCTTTTATTGGCAAGTAGGAATGAAGTATGTGCCCAGAGGGCAATTTATTTATCTTTGAGGTCTGTAGAAGTTCAATTTCTTGTTCTTTCAAATTAGTTTGTATTACAGTTGTTTCCTCATTAAATAGTTGAATATTATCAGTGACTGTAGTAGCATTACATTCTAAAATTATAATCAATTTATACTCATACTGAGCAAGTAATAATATGAAAAACTACCTTCTGTAATTAAAGGACTGCTTAAGAGAACAGGGAATCCTTCAGGAGGCCAATCAGCTGTCTCTATTTCAGCAAATGGAAATGAATCTGTAAGCTCAACTTCATTACTTAGCAAATAGTTATTTGGAGTAGTGGGATCATTAAGGTACTTCAAATATGCCGTCGATTCATCCTCAGTATCCATATTCACTGAAATAACGAAAAATCTAAGAATTTTTATATGGCCATTTCAAAAACTTACAGAAATACGAGGTTATGTTGTTAACTTTGACGTTCACATTAAATATTTTTACGTATTTTGATAATTTACTGCTACCTCATCATTTTTTACTTAAATAAGTTTACTTCCAATTACCTATAATTGTGAGAAAGCGTTAAATCAATCATGGAAAAAATAATTTCATAACAGACACAGAACAACAGCATATATCTAAACCACAAAACCACAGAACAGAAACACAAAACCAAGCATAATTATTCTGTGACAAAACTATCCACTATAACCACAGAATTCTGACTTCTGTGCTACAGCACAGAACAACCCATAGATAAATATGTGGAACAACCATAGCTAGAGTTAGCCACGGTTATTTTTGTGTAAACCGTGAAGTATTGGAATATTCTAAGTGGATTCGTGCTGTTCTGTGGGTTCGCGTATGTAGGTATTACAAACGGTGTTGGTGGCGTAAGAATAGATTTTGATCACGTGGTCATAGGGTAAAGAGAGCAAATAGTTTTACTACAGAAAATACCCGACTCTCAAAAGCTTTGTTCGCGGTTCCCAATCCCGAATACGTTTGTGGTCCGATTCGAGCGCAATTTATTTTTAATCGTTCGCGGTACGGAAATTAATGTGCTTAATTCTGAATTAATTCCGAATATATTAATTAGGAATTAGTTCAGCAGTTACCGCGAACAAAGCTAATTATTTTATCACCTTTTCAACTTCAACAGTTTAAATAAATAGTTTGTGTGTTTAAGATCTTTAGATCTTTTGTTAAAAGTTCTTCAATAACATTAAGAATTATTCCCTTGCCCTATAAATTTTGGGTGGAAAAATCAAATGCAAATGTTAATGTAGCTATTTATTATTATTATAGTTTTGTTTTGCCAATTCTGGATTAAATTGCGAATTATATTTTGGCATAAAAGTTTTTTCTGTGGGTTTAAGTTTGTCCTCTCCTCGTACCTTGGCTAATAGTTCCTCAGTTTTCCTTCGTTCTTCCCTCTCCCGTTTTATCCTCTCTATTCTAAGTATTTCCAATTTATGTCTTTTGTTGATCTGCTCAATCTCATTTTCCGAATTTTCAGAACTATTTTCAGAGCCTAAATTTAATTTTTTCTTTGATTTATGTTTTTTTGTGTTTTTTTCTCCTTATGCTTGCTTTTTTTATATTTATACTTGCCTCCATCACTACTGGTATTACTATAAGTTCTTTTCCTTTTTCTACTCAACTGAGTGTTATTTCTATTTAATATTGGTGTATATAATGTTAATCTATCATTTTTTTTTGTTTGTCTCTTCAATAGTCTTTCCTATCGATGTATACTTTTTAATAATTCCAATAGGATCTTCTCGTATTTTACTTTTCATATTTACTTCACCTTGTCCTGAACTTTCACGATCAGGGGCGACATCATACCAACTTTTCTTCCCTAAAGCTTCATTGGTATCTTGACCTAAATAAGTTAAATAACCAATTTGTTTTTCATATTTCTCCCGTTCCTCTTTCTTCTCTTTATCATGTTCTTTGTTAAATTGTTTTAATTCAGCTGTTCCCTCCTCTAAGTCTTTGAAAAAGTTTATGTGGCCACTAGTAGTTGCTACCTCAACTTTTTTTATAGAATTTAAAGAAACAAAGTCTATATTAGGTTGACTTGAGCGAGATTTCTGTAGCAGAAGTTTTCTTCTAGCTTCACGTTCCTAAAATACAAAAATATGATTAATACTATCTTCAACCCACTCTTATCATAATTAGGAATCGTGATGAAACCGAAATTGCGGCGGAACAGATCCGAAACGCAATTGTTTCAACTTATCACGAAAACTATCCACTGAAGACAAAAAAGGACAATAGAGGCGCGTCTTGGTGGAACAAGAATTTGGATAAAATTAGAAAAGAAGTTCGACGCCTCTTTA
Organism: Rhamnusium bicolor; assembly: GCA_029963845.1. Taxonomy (NCBI): domain Eukaryota; kingdom Metazoa; phylum Arthropoda; class Insecta; order Coleoptera; family Cerambycidae; genus Rhamnusium; species Rhamnusium bicolor. Next base: position 1,557,600 of record JANEYF010002186.1, on the reverse strand, counting down.
ATCGAGCTAAAGCTTTGGGCGACTGAGACCAATATAGATACGTTCTAACGGCTTATAACAAAGAAATAAGGAAAGCAAAAATGGGATCTTGGAGGAAATTTTGTGAGAGTATAACTGACCTACCTCACAGTACTAGAATCCACAAGATTCTTTCCAGAGAGCCGACGTGGGAATTCGGCTCGTTAAGGTGACCTGATGGCTCATATATGTACTCTGGAAAAGAAACCCTACAGCTCTTAGCACAGAACCACTTCCCAGGGTGCTTGAATCTGAATGACTAACAACTGTCACCATCAGAAGGATGATTAAAACAACCTGATAAAAATGACTGGCTGACAATTAAAAAGGTTATCACACTACCGGAAATTCAGTGGGCCATCAGATCATTCCAACCATTCAAATCACCAGGAGAGGACGGAGGTTTTCCAGCTCGACTACAAAATGGACTGGAAATATTGCTCCCATTCCTCATTAAACTATTCAGAGCTAGTCTGGTATGGAACTATATCCCATCCAGTTGGTCGGCGGTTAAGGTAGTATATATACCAAAAATGGGTAGGAAAGAACCAAGCCCTAAATCGCTTAGACCAATTAGCCTGATATATTTTCTGTTGAAAGGCCTGGAGGTGCTGGAGGGATATATCAGGGAGAACATCCTGAACCATCACCCCCCTCGATACCCACCAGTATGCCTATCAGACAGGAAAATCAACAGAACTAGCACTCAACAACTTAGTCGAAAAGATCACCCAATCCCTTCAAATGAGGGACATTGCGGTGAGAGCTTTTCGACATTGAGGGAGCATTTAACAATGCACTGCCCGACTCCTTATATGAAGCAGTAGCTGCCAGAGGAGTTGAGCCGACTATAGGAGACTGGATTCGTGCCATGCTATCAAACAGAACTACAACGACTTACTGGCTATTCTCACACTGTGGGAGGTTATGGTTCTAGCATATGCAGATGATCTAGTCATACTAGTCAGAGGAAACTCTGGAGTAATATCTAATACCCTTCAAGAGACACTGGATGCAGTGGGTAACTGGTGTGACAGATAACAGATGTCTGTAAACCCTCAAAAAATAGTAATAGTACCATTCATCCAGAAAAGGAAGCTGGAGGACTTAAGACCGCCCTCCGTAATGGGTGAAACTATTCCATTTGCGGAGTAGGTGAAATATCTAAGAATCATTTTAGATAAATTACTTAATTGGAACTCTCATCTGGAAAAGGTAATCCACAAAGGAAAACTGTCCTTATGGACATGTTGTCGTATATGTGGTAAATCTTGGGGCATGGGTCCCCAATAAATTTACTGGATCTATGTCACGGTCATCAGACCAATGATAACATACGGATCCATTGTTTGGTGGCTGAAAGGATCACAACAGAAGGCCAAAGCCAGACTCTCTGGATTACAGAGATTAGCATGCTTAACCGTAATGGGGGCAATTAGCACCACAACATTAGCTGTAATGGAAATCCTCCTGGACTTACCTCCTCTTCATATATATTTGGAGAGAGAGGACAAGTGGGCAACATATAGACTGCAACAAGTGGCCATTAATATGCCGCAGACTAGTATCATGGAGCGGAACAGGTTACTGGATGACATAGAGAGTCACAGCATCCTAGGAATGCCCTGGGATACTATGCCTACCATGACCAACTATGAGCTGACGTTCAACATCCTTTTTCCAGAAAGAGATGAGTAGGATCAGAATAAAACCGACCTATTGTGGGCAGACAGTTGCTGGTTTGCAGACAGCTCCAAAACTCCTGAGGAAACAGGAGCCGGAGTACATAGCTACAGGCCAAGGATGAGGATATCCTCAAACCTAGATACTAATGCAACTATTCTTCAGGCCAAGGTTCATGCCATTGAACTGTGTGTACGAAGGCTGGAATATATGCATCTTACATGCAGATCAATTAAAATTTTTCCAGATAGCCAAGCAGCTATAAAAGCTCTCGGCTCCTACTGCTGTAACTCCAAAACGGTATGGAACTGTCAGAAGGCTCTAAATTATTTGAGCAAAAATAACAAAGTGACTGGTATGGAAGGTAACGAAATAGCCGACTCCTTGGCCAGAGAAGGAGCAGGATCACAAATCATGGGACCGGCTATCTCAACTTAGGCTGAAAGGAAAACTCTCCAGTATTGGCAAGAGTTACTAGGATTAGTTCCTTCGAAGGCGTTTATAAAATACCCCTTGAAATCAAGAACTAAGAAACTTTTAGAGTTAAACAAGATAAATCTGAAAACTCTAACAGGCCTATATACCAGGCACTGCCGACTAAACTATCATCTGCATAAACTCGGCCTAGCCGAAAACGCTGAGTGCCGTCTATGCTTGGAGATGATGAGAAAGCAGACCACGTCTTATGCACCTATCCCGCTGTGGAGATGATCCGATTCTCAATATTGGCAAAGGGCAACTGCTGCCAGAGGATCTGGACGCATTCTCACCCAGTAAAGTTATCAGTTTCATTAAGAGACTGAACTTATTGGGTGAAATATAATTAGGAGTGAGCCACAATAGGCCTGCTAATGGCCGCAGTAGAGGGTCCACAAGGACCCTCTCACAATAACCTAACCTAACCTAATACTATTTGTAACATCATATAATGTTTCCGCGCACCTGATAAATATTATTATATAAAATATTATTTTTTTTATTACACATACCGCTAATTTAATTCTATCTTGTTTAGATTTTTCTTCTTCAGCAGCTTTTGCTTCATCTCTTCGAACTCTTGCGATATTTTCCTTAGTACGAACATGCCATCTATAACAAGATTTTTTTTATATTTAATTATAAAATTTATATAACATACCTACCTTTTTTTAGGCAAAATATTCATCTTTATTATTTACAAAGACCAATTTGACATTTACATTTATAACCTTAAAATCACAAAACCTATAGGGCTTTTCGGGTGCGGAAAAGTTTTAACCAGTTACAACCTCTAGATTATCATTGGTCGAATTCAAAATCAAAATTAATTCTACCAATGATAATTAATAGGTTAATACTTCTCTGCACCTAAAAAGCTCTATAGCTTCGTTCGGTATTTGCCTAAGCCATAGAAATTTAGGTAATGTGCCTCAGACCAATGGGTGCGTTTGGCGAACACAACTTCCGAGCAACAGCGCTCAACCAGAAACATGGGGCGTATTTAGCAAACACAACTGTTGGGAGGTTGACCTACAGCAGTTCGTTAAACGAGACGGTTGACTATGTGCTAACTGGAATCTGCTGCTCAACGCATAGTTAACGACAAATTTTACGCTGTTTCTAGTCAGCATAGGTGATATCTTCCTCTTGGTTCCAGATTGTTCAGCAAATTTACAACTGTAATTTGCGTACGTTTAGCGAGCGATGGTAAACGACGTTATCCTCGCTTCGGTGAAGATCGGGAGCAACCAAAATCAGCCGATTTGTAATTATGTCATGTCAGTAAGGTCAGTTTGATGTTTTTAAGGTTAAGTTGATACTAATTTTAATATATTTTAGATTTTTTACTTCTGATTTTTCAACATTAGAGGAAAGATAAGAAATGATTTTTTTTTACATAACCTATAACGTACGCATGGAACTGCAATGCAATAAGTCTCTAACGAAACGTAGTCTTTTGCTACGTAATGTAATTAGCGAAGGTTGTGCGGTATTTTCGACTACAATATGTATCTTTTAACTAAACTGATTGAGTGTTAGTTCTTAGCACTTGCATTCGCTAAACTCGCCCATTTCCTTTACAGAACAGATAATTTCCTCAAGACTGAGCCACAGTATACAAGACAATACTGTGACTACAGTCAAACATATTGGTCTGCAACAAGATTTAATCTTGGGTCTGCATCATTCGTTTATTGCGGCTGGAGGTAGGGAAGGTAAATCTTGATCAGATTAGGTGTGGTCCTTTTACCACCAATCGCAACTAATCTGAATTGTTTTACGGCTACATGCATTGCCGCCCAGTATATCCATCTTCTGGTAGAGTGGTTGATAGTTACCAAACAGATTTATATATTATTACATTTCTACTTTTGAAAAAAACTGATCACAGCGAAGTATATTCTCATATGGAATAACTGTTCTGCAAAAATAGATAAATAGTAACTAGGTATTATTTTACTGGTTTAGGCCCAGTTTCTTAATGCACAGTTAGCAAAATTATCCGTTGGTTAGTGTGAAATGGGTGAATTCAATTAGCCGAAAAGTCATTAACCGATAGATAATTTAGCTAACCCAGCATTGAAAAACCGGGCCTTAACAATTTTATTTTCAAATTTATCTGTTCGGTAACTTTACCAGGTGGATATACTGGCCCTAAATAAAAGAATAATTTCCTTCTGGTCGAATATCATTTTTTTTGGTGTAGCCTTCGTAACGGTAAAACTACTTAGATAAACTGAAATTGTTGGTAAAAGGAGCACACCTATTGAAATCGGACCGATCTGCGGAAGATCCATAGAAATGGAGGGAAGATTTATTCCCTCTAATATGCATTATACTGTGCCTTTTGTAGATTGAAGCATTTTGAACGCCGGTTCACTGGCGGATTTAGGGAGGAGGCGCCCACCCCTTGGGTTCTATTTTCTTCAGTTAATAAATTAGGAAATATGTGCATGGTTGTTTTTAATTCGTCAAAAATAAAAAGCACAGAACAGAAAAAAAGAAAGGCAAACCAATAGGGGAGGATAGAAGCAGCTGTGACGTTCCTTATCTTATGGCGCCTCTACTCCGATGGCAAGAACTAAATAAAAATGTAGATTAAACAGTGATATTCTGCCCTCCTAAGAAAAACCGCCGCATCTACCAAAAAGTAAAATTTTCCATATTTATCAATATTGTATTTGTGATGATAAAAATTACTTGATTCCTAAGTTAGAACGTCGTATGTAAAATATATATATTTTAAAATCGACTTATTGTTGCCGCATCTGTTCAATAAATTGCCATGTTACTTGACAAAAGCCGCATTTACAAGAACCTTAATATAAACGCCGGTTCTACATAAATCTGAAATGTAGATGCGGCGTTCAAACTAAGCATGTGGTATATGCGGCGTTATTACTAAGTATAATAGTATTT